>VMBQ01001744.1:24257-97808 GCA_007657795.1 Dreissena rostriformis
TTCTTCTTCTTCTTCTTCTTCTTCTTCTTCTTCTTCTTCTTCTTCTTCTTCTTCTTCTTCTTCTTCTTCTTCTTCTTCTTCTTCTTCTTCTTCTTCTTCTTCTTCTTCTTCTTCTTCTTCTTCTTCTTCTTCTTCTTCTTCTTCTTCTTCTTCTTCTTCTTCTTCTTCTTCTTCTTCTTCTTCTTCTTCTTCTTCTTCTTCTTCTTCTTCTTCTTCTTCTTCTTCTTCTTCTTCTTCTTCTTCTTCTTCTTCTTCTTCTTCTTCTTCTTCTTCTTCTTCTTCTTCTTCTTCTTCTTCTTCTTCTTCTTCTTCTTCTTCTTCTTCTTCTTCTTCTTCTTCTTCTTCTTCTTCTTCTTCTTCTTCTTCTTCTTCTTCTTCTTCTTCTTCTTCTTCTTCTTCTTCTTCTTCTTCTTCTTCTTCTTCTTCTTCTTCTTCTTCTTCTTCTTCTTCTTCTTCTTCTTCTTCTTCTTCTTCTTCTTCTTCTTCTTCTTCTTCTTCTTCTTCTTCTTCTTCTTCTTCTTCTTCTTCTTCTTCTTCTTCTTCTTCTTCTTCTTCTTCTTCTTCTTCTTCTTCTTCTTCTTCTTCTTCTTCTTCTTCTTCTTCTTCTTCTTCTTCTTCTTCTTCTTCTTCTTCTTCTTCTTCTTCTTCTTCTTCTTCTTCTTCTTCTTCTTCTTCTTCTTCTTCTTCTTCTTCTTCTTCTTCTTCTTCTTCTTCTTCTTCTTCTTCTTCTTCTTCTTCTTCTTCTTCTTCTTCTTCTTCTTCTTCTTCTTCTTCTTCTTCTTCTTCTTCTTCTTCTTCTTCTTCTTCTTCTTCTTCTTCTTCTTCTTCTTCTTCTTCTTCTTCTTCTTCTTCTTCTTCTTCTTCTTCTTCTTCTTCTTCTTCTTCTTCTTCTTCTTCTTCTTCTTCTTCTTCTTCTTCTTCTTCTTCTTCTTCTTCTTCTTCTTCTTCTTCTTCTTCTTCTTCTTCTTCTTCTTCTTCTTCTTCTTCTTCTTCTTCTTCTTCTTCTTCTTCTTCTTCTTCTTCTTCTTCTTCTTCTTCTTCTTCTTCTTCTTCTTTCTCTTCTTCTTTTTCTTCTTTTTTCGCCTGGTGGGGTCAGGTGTCAGGTACCAGGCAGGTATTACCGAACGCTCATGGCGGATTGTTGCAGTATATAAAATAACGCTATGCACAATTTATATACACTTTTTTGTTACACACATTTTAATTAAACAACATAATTAATGGAGAAGTTGTTTGTCCCATAATTTTGGTTGTGATTACCGGGACTTCATTAACACAACATGGCGTTTTGCCATGTTGTTCGGACGACACGCTTATGAATATTTACTACGCTCAATCCGATGTAAAGGCCAGTTCACACAGCGCATAACGGCTTAATTACGTACAAAACGTTTGTAAAATATGGTGGACGTGATCGTTAGTGGTAATTTCTGGTCAATGTTGGCTTGGCTGTGCTTTAGCCGTTTTTTGTGCTTGGTATGGCCGTCGGCGGCTGTTCCACTGCTGAAACAATGCCTAAGCACGGCTTACCACTTCTAGCCGCGTGTAATGTTAGAACGAGTGTAAAGGTGTTGCGGGCTGAATAACGACACAATTAACTAAAACGTAGACTTACAACTGTGATACTGTCAATGTTTAACGTGAACGCTTTCTACCGGATTTAGGTGGCAGCGTCTTTGTTACTTCATCTTAACACAAATCGTTCAATAGTGTCTCATTCTGGCCAATAACAGCCATGCGTTGTTTTGATACTGTTGCCTGTGAGTGGACATGTATGATTTGACTGTGCATATTTTGCCAAAAGAAATATATCTTTGTAATTAGTAATCTATCAAGGCGATGTTTAATAAATAATAAATTAATAAAGTACGAGAATGACCTAGACAGGCCGATTCGCGGTGACCATAGTTTACGTCAGAGCCCAGAAGACCGTTATCGAGTGTTTGTGTGTGTGCGCGCGTGTGTGTGCGTGTGCGCGCGCGTGCGTGTGTGTGTGTATGTGTGCGTGCATACCTGCTTGCGTCCGTGCCTCCGTGCGTGTGTCCGTGCGTGTGTGTGTTTGTTTATTTGTTTATTTGGCTTGTTGACGTTTAAAATAGTATTTCAGTCATATAACTGCTGTCAGTTTACCAACTCACACTTGCCCTTTGTCTGCTCGTTTACCAGTACTAAGTGCACATATTTGTGTCAATTACTGAAAACTGCCCTTCTTACTTGATTAAGTTGTATGGTAAGAATGGCCGTAGAAAGAATTTCATGACCAATCTCCACTTAAGGTATTTGGCCGGTCCGGATATCGAACTTTTAGCTGAATACGAAAGCACTCTCCTGCACAATTCGACCATGTATTACATTACAACTGCAGGTACCGTCCTTAACAAGCAACCATCTGTTCGCTTTATGCAAATCAATAGTAAGATAAAATAGCATTTACCGATATGTTTTTGCAAGAAGACAACAAAATGTAAACTGGAATCTGACGTTTAATATTTTAAACGTCAATTCGTCAACTCGTTAATTATTACAAAACCATGACGTCGACAAATGGCAAGCGAATGTTCTGGGTATTAGTATATAACTTTTGATTATCAGTTTTATTTAGGTGTTTTACAGGGATTGAATCAATTAAATTTGCTGAACGTAAACAAAGATTTAAACAAGCGGATATTTTAACAAGACGTACGATCGAGGTCAACTAACGATCGGGATCGCACCACAATCATTCCATCTACACTCGGTCGTATAGTCCTTGGCTTGTGCGTCCCTTATTATTTATATCGTGTTGTAAAATATTTAAACTTGCACCTTAAGGATATTGTTAAGTATCCGAAATTTACTATTGACATTCTATTCAGATCGTCTATTAATTACTTCAAACAACTTACTATCCATTATTATTGAACAATATAGAACTGGTTTGGATCATTAACAGGTACGGTGCTATATTATATGATTTTAAACGATCAATTAGAACGTTAGACAGTTTATATAGAACTTACATTGTCTCTGGCATTAATTTTAATAACATGCAATTCGTCTCTACTTAATGTTATCTATATGCACCAGATTAGAGCGTAGTATTTGCACAAGTATAATATCAAAGCATAGTTATTTCAAAGTGTTTCTTACTTTAAAGTCGGTACCAGCATATAAGATGTCATCTCTCTATATTTCCTTCATTCTTTCAACTTGAACCGGGTTATAAGCAACTGATAGACAAAACACGTAAACGTATGCCATCATATACATCCATTTTGCACGGATAATCACGAACAGTAAAGGGGAGATACACTAATATATACCATTTACAAGAAGAGGCACAGGCGGGGCATGACTCCCACAATCTGAAAAACAACACAATGCCGTAACTTGGTTTTCTCCAGTCAGGAAGTGAAGGTAAAATCACGAATAGCTTTACTATCTTCCAGCTTGCCTAATGTCAGGTGTGAAAATCTTCCGGGGTCATAGAGCTCTTGACTCTGGCGGCGTTCTCCTGCTGTTAAAACCCGCTCAGGCTCTCAAGTCTGTCCTCACTAGGATAGTCGTTCAACTTATGGATGCTGCAGTTCGGGCCTTTCTACCTTAAAACATAAGGACAGTAACAGGTCTCATTGCAGGGATCCCGGAAGGCAAGGGCCTACAAGACCTTTAAAGACGGCTCTTTTTCCTCCTTGCATACACTAGTAACTGTGAAGTGACAAAATTAGAACTGATTGAGCCCTCTATGCCTCCGCCTTCTGGGTTTCTGCGGATTGTCAACATTTATATTATTACGTTATATTCTGACCATACAAAGGTCGGTATTGCACGCGTAATCATTATCCTAGAAGTCCGACTTTTCCCCGTACTCCTTGTCATATGCTATCGCTGTCCGGGTAACGGACATTCAGTCAGCGGGGAAAAATGTCCATATCCAGCTTCCTGCTAAAGCTTCTCTGGTTCTCTTGCCAAAATAAGTGGAATTTAATGACTCCATATAAATAAGGCATCTCAATTTATAACAGAACAATACAGTTTATGGAAGTGAAACAACAACACAACAACATTTAGTCATAAGAGAACGAGACCAGGTATTACAATTGAAAGGGAGATGTTCAATCTAGTAATAGTATAGTTGGTACCAGACAAAGGGGCATATGCAGAACGATCAATTAATTTTTGTAATTTGTACAGAAATAAATAACCTCCCTTTCTTTGATGGTCATTTTTTTTACCGAAAACATTGTTGATATAATTCGGATTCTTTTTGCAGACGATATGGCCAGCTGTGCTTTATCCTGCTATCGAACTACAACAATAACTAAATCGAATCTCAGACAAAAACTTACACTGACATAAATCAACTGAAAACATATATTTTTATTTCGAAAAGGTGGCTGATAAAGGATGTATCGGTTAATATTACGTTAATATACACAATATGGCTCTTTTGTTTTAAACCAAAGTATCGTGATCAAAAGCACAAATAGCTTTAGTTTATTTAAGTCCCTCGACAAATCCGATAGTATGCACGAGTACAACAATACTTAATCACGAGGAAGATACCATTCTTGAACTGTATGGATACAGAACAAGTTAAAAATCAGTGATGAAAATAATGTATAGGTGTTTATTATTACTTACATGTTTGCATTGTATAAGAAGAATGTCTGCGCGTTTCGCTATGTGTGGATCATCTAAAAGATTATTAACGATTATTACATATCGATGATAAGCATAAGCCCATGAACCGTCAGGGGTAATATGATATATATTCGATATATATTCGTAAGCGGGTGAGATAAAACACATGTTACATTAATATGGATCGGATTGATATGGGTGTCGTAGAATATTGACTGGGTAAATCGATGCATATCAGCATTTAAACGTCTACTTATCGACTAGAAAAAGTAAATACGGACTAATTTCCATGAACGACTCCTCATAAATATTTCAAATAGTTTGCTGAAAAGAATTTTTGAAAACACATTCAGACATGATGACATGCAGGTGTAGTAAGGGAAGATATACTTTACAAATACTGTATATGCAATGCTATAAACCTTATTGTTTTAATATCTCGAGCGGGTGTAGTAAAATGAGTTTCACCTGATAGTATTTCAATGCAATGCTGAGTTTAGTCCTCGATATGCAGCTAGGCTTGTATTCTATACCTAAAATATTTATAAAATATTATGGTACCTATGTTTACTGTGCATACTCATATTCAAGAAACACTTGTGACATACAAAAATCAGTATTGATTTAAGTGTTCCATGAACTGCTTCATTTGCCGGACATGCTAACATTTGAAGAGCATCCATGTCAAACTAATCCTTAATAAATAAACCAAAGCCCAACCTTGCTGAATGTATTGGCCATGCGACCGTTACAGTGCATGTGTTAATATGGTTGCAGATTGCCTGATCAAACCCACACATAGAATATGTCTGTGCAGTCAGTGGAAGACATTCTGGACGTTCAGTAGACGAACTGGTGCACGTCCTCGAAGAGCCACAGGGCGTACTTCCGCTGGATATTTTACCCAAATAAGCAAATGTGCTAGGGTGACAAAACATTTTAATGTTTTATCAGACAGTTTCTTTGTTGTTGTTCATTTGTTACTGAAAGCTAAATACAGTTTCTATGATAACCTGTTACGTGTGCCTTTTACAGACATATGTTTATAATAAAACAACTACATGTATATTATACACTGGGAATGTGACTGTATGCAATTGGCAGATATGATATATTCGTTTGTCACCATGCATACTAAGATTTGAAATGCTATTTAAAGTTTTTGTTTTTAACAATTTGTTATTTAACGGAACCTTTTCAGAATGTCAGTTGAACCTGACCAGCGGACAGTGTGGAGGTACAGCTAGCTGCCTGCCGAGAGATGAAAGGATGTTACGACCTCAAGGTGTGGTCATCCAGAGAGAGGTACAGCATATGGATGTCACAGTGTACTGGTATGATTTGTAATACAGTTGTTCAGAATGTTGTTTTCCGTTTGCGTCCTTCATATTGCTGAGCATACTACATCTTAACAATGTTCATTATTCACTCAGGAGTTATTGGCATCGTCAATCCAGTGTTTGCTAATGGTAGCATGTCACAGCCAGTCCAGTCTGCGACCACTTGTGCGGCCAATCCGTCCCCTGTGCCAAGCGTGAACGCATGTAACAGGCCCATCAATTTTGCTGCTGTTCCTGGCATGAAAGTCCAGGTAACGTGATTGATAGACAGTTCAATATAAGAATTCAGTGAAACATATGTATTCATTCTGCATTTGTAGTTATATCCCAGCAGAAAGGGGTGCATTGGAATCATTCTTTAAGTTGGTTGTCCGCAAACACATTATGGATCAAACTACTTCAACAATTCATTCAATTTAGTTTAAACATTAAAATATGTCATCCCCATGAAGTGTAGATGAGGAAAACATGTGTTGTGTCCAATGATCCACACAATCCATCGTTATATGCCCATAGCTAACTAGGCGGTGGGGTGTGTACATCACATTTCAATATGTGACAAATCATAAGAGATTTCCTTATTGGTGAATGGCAGAATAAGCGTTGTGCATTGTGTTGCTTTATAGCATTAGGAAGTCTGTGGGGGACAATTCATAATCCTTGTACCATTTGCACAGTTTGCGATGATGTCTGTCATATCTTTCAATCCTTGAACTGACTATGATTCTATCAAACTAGACCCTGAGCAAACTTTGGAACTTGGACGATACCACTTTATTACGGAGCTCCAGTTTTACATAGTCCTTTGTTGGCCTAACACTTGAACTTAACCAAGCTCTTTTTTACTACTTTCTCCAACCATTCCTCTGCAATATCTGACTCGTGCTGTCTTTCAGAAGGCGAAGTTTGACAAGGGAGACCAGCATGGCAGCAGTATCGACGTGAGTGACCACCCAAACACGCAGCTCCCCCAGCATGGAGAACAAGCTGGTAGCACCCAAGCTAAAGAGAATCAGTGTGAAGGGAACATAAGGGGACACCAAGGCGGAGAGTCCTAAATCACAGGCAGGCTAGGGTAGGCAATTACATTGTCACGCTGTGCAACTCACACTTGTGTGGTCCTCAGTACTTTAATTGATATAGGTAGAATGTGAAACAGGGTAACTTATGCGATTAGACTATTAATCTATAAAAATAATCAAATAGAGCGGAATGTGGTCCTACTTGGTCATTGGGAAGGTATATGATGATCAACACATCACAATCTTTCGGCTGAGTGTACATGATGCAGTGGTTTTAATAAAACCATCTAATAATTGTTTAAGAAAGTGAACAAAAACAAGTCAACTTCGAAACAAATTTGTAAATGCCGTTTATGTGTCAACAATATTCTTAAACATACATGTATACTGTAGACCCTTTACCTTAAGACTCATTCTTGTGAATCGAATTAAATAATTTTAATTCTGATAACTGCCAACGAACATGGTAAATGTACTTATGTCTTAATATTTATATGTCACTCATCCTATAGCGGTGTTCAGATCGCCGTCGTAGGGACGCAGATTCCGCAGCTCTCTCGACCAAGGACGCTGCTTCCAGTGACGGCACGTTTCTTTACCAGCCACGGAACGTTCTCAATGTCAATGACCCATTCACGTTATCAGCGACCAGTCTATCACGTAATTGAGTGTTCTAATCTATATAATCAAGTAACATATTCTTAAACAGTTCTATGTAGGGCCTATGCGTTAGGCCTCAAAAACATTCGCGTCAATCGCGGGTGATATATCTTCCAGGTATATAGAAATAATTTATTATAGACTTTTAATTGACAACATGGGGCAACTACGTTAATTTGAGTTTATTTAAATGTGCCCCATGTTTGCTAAGAAACAAAAAATATTTTAATTATGTATGATAACTCCGGATATTGTATTACACATAAAGTTACCAGAATGCGTTTTATAATGAATTGTTTACACGTTAAATAGAGGTATAACAATATAAATAGTTAAACGAACAAAAAAGCCGTGTACCAGATTGGACTGGCTGAACAATTATTGACTTACAATAATATTTCTGAGCCTAACACGTTCAGAACGTGTGACCTTACGGTTAGTAGCCAAGTAGCTAACCATTGTACCATCTATATTATACGTGCATAACAAACAACACTCAAATATTAAGTGTTATTTATATCGAAATATATCTTTTATTAACGAATCATGTATATGTATTCGTTAGATTCCAATTTAAGTGCCATCAGTCTTTGCCATCGCTTTCGCGCTCTTCGCTGCCCTGTGACGTATTCGTAGATATGACGTCATCTTCACGGCCATGGACTCCTTTTGACGAACCCAGTTACCATAATATTGGCTGACAGTTTTTGTGTTTTTATTGTTTACCATTGCATTAAAATAAACAGTTAACTTGATAACAACAAATGCGCCTCGCTCTGTAAAAAGGCGGTGTAATGTATGTGCGTAAAGTTTCGTCCCAGATTAGCCTGTGAAATCCGCAAAGGCTAATCAGGGACGACACTTTCCGTGTTCATGTTTTTTTTTTATTTCAATGAAGTTTCCTCTTAACGAAAATCCAGTTTAGGCGAAAAGTGACGTCCATGATTAGCCTGTGCGGACTGCAAAGGCTAATCTCGGACGACACTTCACGCACACGCATTAAACCCCCTTTTTACAAAGCGATGCTCTAAAACATTGCGTTCGAGTTACATTATCTTAAAGAGGATGCCTTCTGTTTTCTTTATCTCTCATAATAGCGGTTCAATCTCGTTAACAGTATCGTCTGTATTATGATTCTGTACTATTCTCTGACTGGCTATCGCATAAGTGGTCGTCTCGTTCATGTGACCTTACAATACACCATCAAATTGTACAAAAACTTCGGAAGACTATTTCATTTAGTCCATACGAATGTCCTTAACAGGTAAACGCTTTTACCTTACCACATCCATGTATTCGATTGTTTCAAAAACGACTCCTGCGATTTTAACTGAGATACTAACTGAACATGACATGTTAATCGATGTCCTCAGATCGTTTAACAGCGACAAATACTTTGGCGAACATTAGGGTTTGTCTAGTGATATTCAATATAAGCCGCGCTTTGAGAAAACGGGGTTTAATGCATGAAAACATTTTAGCCATGATTTGTGTGGTTTAATTTGCTTAGGCTGAACTTAGTTATTATTATAATTCTGGGGCCTGGTAGTAGGCGATATATGCTTTCGCCCTGTTTACCGTTCTTGAAAAATGCTATGAGGCATGTTTGTATGAGATAGAACCTTTCACATGAGCCGCGCTCAGGGAAATTGGGGTGTAATGCATGTGACACATTTGGGCGGCGCTCTTTTAAGACGGAACTTAATGCATATGACGCATTGAAGCGGCGCTCTGGAAAAACGGGGCTTAATGCATGTGAAACATTTGAACGTCGCTCTGGAAACTCTGGCGACCGGTTATCATAGCATTTTGTCAAGGGCATCACTCAAAATCTATTGTTGGTATGAAATTGAAACTTCATCGCAAATAGCGCATATTTCATTAAGCCGATGTGCATAATACAGGAACCATAACTCTTGCTTTAATTTAATGTAAGTATTCTGTGTTACTTTTTTGCATTTAAATAGTGCCTTGGACATATATGAAGAAAAAAAACACTAAGAGGTTAATCGTCATGTGTAGATAGCAAAGATTGGGTGGACGTTCATTTTGTCTAGGGCATGTATGGAGTACTTAAGAGGTATAAACTTGAAACTATATAGGTAGATGCGTCACATTTCAGAGGCGCTCTGGGTAAACGGTGCTAAATACATGTGCGTTAAATGTCGTCCCAGATTAGCCTGTGCAAGCTTATCTGGGACGACACTTTTCGTTTTTATTAGGGATGCAAGATGTTAAACGGTTTACCTACCGAAACGACCAGTTAACCGGTTACATTTTGGGGTAAAGGTTAACCTGATAAAAAACGTTTTGCCAGCGACATACTGCCAACTTACGCTGGTGAATTATTAGAACAATATGCCGCACCAACGACATAAATCAATTCTTCATCAGAAACATGTCCCCTAACAAAAAACACTTTAACATTTAACCACATACATCTATTTGATTGGTTCAAAAACGACTGCTGCTATTTACCACTTGTACATGAGCTATTGACCACTTGAACATGAGCAATTGACCACTTGTACATGAGCTATTGACCACTTGTACGTGAGCTATTAACCACCTGTACATGAGATATTGACCACCTGTACATGAGCTATTGACCACTTGTATATGAGATATTGACCACTTGTACATGAGCTTATGGCCACTTGTACCTAAGCCATTGACCACTTGTACACGACGATGATGATGATGATGATGATGACGATGGTGATAATGATGATTACGGTTATATTAGACTGTTATATTGATATATTGCTTTTTCACTGAATTTATTACATTGCACCAGAGGTAAAACATGATTGACTGCACGGTTTTGTATCAAAGAGACTGGTCCTGAATGAATGAATAGTAATCGCCCTTTTTCACGTCTGCCTATATCAAGCCAGTATTGATCTTTACATTCATTTTGCGTCCGCGCATTGTTTATTTCACACCGTTTAGTAAATGTTTAATACGTACGTAGAACCAGAAAACACAATAAAACATCCACTACGCATCTGTTATCCCTGGACCAGGTGGTTATTAACCTATAGATTGTTAATAAGTGTCAGTGAGGTATGTGCATAAATGGTTTTATATATTTTCCCAGATGGGCATTTATAAAGCAGCGGTTGTCGGAACCAATATCAGTAATTCTGTTTGAACTAAATAATCATGTGAGTTGTTATGCAATATCAATTAATGGTTAATTGCCTATAGTGTTACACATGTTACCAAACATGTTGCTATTCAAACCGAGAGTGTTTCAAATAAGTACCGGTAGTAAGTAATTTAAATGCAATCGAGCTAAAATAAATATGTTTTAAACATCTTGACTCCTGCGTATTGATCTCAGCTGAAATCAGTCCGCTGAACACATACCGAAGGTCTTCAATTTCGCATGTTACTACCGATGTGACTTGCCATCATGCGAGTGTTGTTCGTCTATCGTATTGTGAATTTAATACAAGAAAACATGCAACATCTGTACGAATTACATTCTGCATTTATTGTGATTTTACGTGACAGAACATGATATGAATATTTATGTATGAAGACGATGTACTTTTGTATAAGTATGAAATAAACTGTCTGTATGTCTGTGATAATGACATTTGAAAATTGATATTTAAATTTATAATAAGTTAACAGGTTTTGAATTAATATTAATCGTAATGCATCCCTGTCCCAAATATAAGTGCGCCGTGACGTAGAGATATGGTGTCCGCGTAGCGACTGGTAGGTCACGGGTACGATCTCCACTGTGGGGCGTTCGTTTGATATTCCCCAGATACACCAAGTTCTGGTTCTACCCAGGACACGGACTCCAGAGCGTTTCAATAAGCTGTAGGCTTTCTATACAATCGAGCTAAATTCAATAGGTTTACACTTAATTCCATAGAATTCGATCCATAACCGCGTTTGCAGAAAAAAATGCTTCAATTTATCGAGCTTTATAACAGTTATGATGGTGTTCTTATAAATTCAAATATGTTCCAGTTGTTAATAAACTCAACTATGTTTCAATTATTAATGGTTGGAAAACACGGCTCGTTTTATAATGTTCAGAGGAAACATTCCGCTGCATTATGTATTGAACCCATCTGCACGCGTTCAAATAAACTTTAAAGCAATCTGTTATGTGTCATAAGAGACTAACACGTGTGATAAAAGTTATAAATGTTGTATTAGCTTTGCTATTAAATGTTATGAACCGTCATGTCAATTAAGTGCTAAAAGCATCATGGAATGCTAGCGTGAAAGTAATTACAGTAATAGATTTTAAATATTGTTTTAATCAAAGTGCTGAATCAATTCAGCACTTTGAATACCATGATACGGTGTATATTGGAATGCAAACATTTTCAAAACAACATACTATTGTATATGTACGAACAACCACATTTATCTTCGCATGCGCAACCTGTCAAACAGACCATGTTTACAATTCCAAATTTGCGTTGAAATCCAATACATCAGCATAAATGTAATTCCATACATTCAAAGTAACAGTAGGTTTTATTAGAGAAACAAACATACAACGGAAATAACACTCTTTTCTAAGCAGAGTTTACAACACTATTAAACTATTGTGAAAAAAGGTGTTATGTGCAGACTGATACCCGTATCGCAATGTTGATGTTCAGTTCTACCAGCGCTGTTCGACCTGGTTTTATATACATAAATATTCGACAGAACACATTCAATATATGAAAACGTACATGTGAATTGAGATTGTTTTGACGTTTTTAGTCACCCCATTTTATCATGTATAGATTCATTAAATGAAATCAATAGTAGAACCACATAACTTCCGATGTTGTCCAGCAGGATGAACATATTTACAGCATCTCATTAGGACTCAAACGATAAATTTGACAGAAAGCATTTTAGTTGTCCATTGGGACCATATGCTATCTATATAAATACAGAATACGATACTACAAAACCCCGTTAAGTCTACAAGAACACACAAATAATAGTTTTAGGTCATAAGATACATTGTGCCAATGGAACGTTCATGTTAAATTACCATCATCTTCATCATCATCATCATCATCATCATCATCATCATCATCATCATCATCATCATCATCATCATCATCATTATTAGCAGCATCATTATCATCATCATCATCATCATTATCATCATTCATAGCAGCATCATGAGTAGCAGCATCAGAAGCAGCCGCAGCAACAACAGCAGCAGTGGTAGAAGCAGAAGTAGTATGATGAGTGTTTTTTCACTTTTTTATTTCAATTTCGGTACTTAATATTTACATATTATGTCCCAGGTATCTAGTGTTTTTCTCATTGGATCACATAATACGGACGAAAATGATTTGTGTAAGAAAATTGCAGGAATTGATTTGCCACAACATGTGGTATCTTCCGAACTCATTTTTATCGTAAATGAAACCACCAGTTCGAAATGTGCAATCCAAAATCGACATAATTCGATGGCGCACCGTATTTTAGCGGCATTTTAATCTATGTATCAGATATAGCGCACTTTCTCATGAAATTGTCCTTAGTCCAATTAAAAGTCAGCTTAATGTCACGTGACATAAGAAAAAATGACACGTGTCTGATCTGTCCAATGAAATCGGCTTCACGTAACTATATGCCTCACGTAACTATGTTGCATTATCCGAAACGTGCTCTGTGAAGGCCAGTCACTTTGATTGCAGCTGGTAGAGCATCAAGATGTTTGGGAAACTGTTGAAATTAATGCTTCTGGTAAACGTATTTTTGAGATGTGTGTGCGAATCAAAGACATCACATTTTATGCGAGTGGTCGACGTGATAAAAATGCCATATGTGGAAATGTCAAGCAGATCCGTTAAGGGACGTTTAAAATGCCTTGGACTTTGCAGTGATGACTGTTGGTTCCTGAAGTATGAGGAAAGTGGATCGGGCTCAGGCACATGTGACCTGTACAACCTACGGGACACGTACTACTCCAGCCTGAAATTCGTGAATATTTCAAATCTGTACAAAAAGGTAAACTTGCATTTACAAGTTTGTTATACATAACGTTCATCTTACTGCTATGCTGATATGCTTACAAGTATATTGCTAATATAATGCGGTCGCATATTCTCGATTATTGATTATACCGGCTTCCTTCTGGGGTAAACCATCTTTATTTGAAATATTTTACATATTTATTGATGCTTTTTCCCAATTACCAGTATGTTTAATAGAACAAATGGAGAGCATTCGTTTGTCGCTGAGTTGTAAAAGTGTAGATAAATATAGCGAAAAATAAAACAAACCTCAACTAAAAATCGTTTGGCTATAAACTTCTAAGTACGCAAATTTTAAAGTTTCGCTTACTTTTGTTTCTGTAAAGAGATAAACCAAGACACATCTGCAGGGCGATCAATGACTAGAAAAAACCGGGTTGTGTTGATATGTAGAAACACATGCTGGGAAAAAAATACATTGATGTTTATTAATTGAATCACAATGATTATTATCATGAATCAGTTTTGTTCCTTGGTTAACGAGTAAAGTTTCGTCATTAAATTCATCCGAAGATGAGCATGTATCCTTCTTTAAGACTGTGTCAGAAGCGAAGAAATGCCTAAAACAACTTCAAAACATTGCTTTTTTTTATATTAGTATATGTATGTCGTTTAATTATTTCAGTATCTTCTTTTTTTGTACATTTTTTTGAAACATGTATTTCACAAGGAATGTTACGCGTACATTATAAAAAAATGTTTCTATTATTTAAAATGATGTCATTTTATCAATTTTTGCCCAATATTTTTTTTTTATTTAAACTGCACGTATTGGATATAAATGGATATGACTGCTTATTGGTATGGCCCTGATATGTCATCATGTCATTATTCTCATGGATGTTTACCCTTTTATTTTCACTTTTCTAATTATAATGGTCTTACTTGCTGATGCAATGAATATAACATAAGAATTAACAGATTTTGATTATCATTGCACAATGATGTCACGAATACACTGTTTCGCTTCATCCTGAATATATTTATTTAATTTGATGCAAGTCTCATTTTCTTCTTTTACGCGTTCTATTTTACGTCTTCATTTGAATGTTTTTCCTGTTCTGCACCATAATTTTTTTGTTGTGATCCTTTTTAAGAGAAAATATTTATGTGATATACTTTCTTAAATATTAGAAACTTCTGACATTATAAGACACCTCATTAAATGTAGTTAACAATTATTGTTATTAACATTAATACTATATTATATAATGATCTAAATTTACAGTCGATTTCGGCAGTTTTTGTTCTATGCGAAGGTATTTCCGCGAATTATTTGAGTTGATTTCATTTTTTATAAAATAGAGAAGTGTGCTATCGAATAATGCGTATTAAACTTTTTGTAACATATCATTATATTCTAGTGTAACTTAAATATACTGAAATAAAAAAATAACAGATTTATTGAAGAGTAAATGTTGCAATATTGTTTTAAGATAATGTTATCGTTGAAAAAAGTAAACACAGCTTAAATACTAAATTCACTGATTAAAGCTCTATACAAGGTTTAGTATTTAAGTTCTTATAAACACCATTTTCACAATTGATATCAATTGTACATTTATAAGCAATACAGGATTTTGTGTTTGATTTTGAAGTGATACCGTATGCCTCTTTCGTTCCTTTCAATATCCTTCAATGACAGCAGTATGCTTTTACCCAGGAAACGGACTCGAGAGCGTTTCAATAAGCCCTAGCCATTTGATAGAATTTAACTAAAGTGATAGACAAACGGATCGATATTGAAGAAAAAAACGGCGTTTCGTACAATAAAATAACAACAAAGCACGTGTTTTTTTATATCAATTTACCGGCACTCATCTAGCGTTTCTAACTCGGCTGAACGAAGCGCTGAAACTGATATAGTAAACGCGCGAGTAGAGATCCAATAAACTATTAAATAAGATTTTACAGTTACTCGTTGCACTTCCTATAAATCTAAAGAGATAGTTTCATTCCATGATGTGTTTGTCTTTTTCAGTTCTTTATACAATATATTTGCTTATGTTTAATCTACATCTAATTGCTTTTGTTTCAATATATCTGTTTTAATTATGTGAAGAATAAGATGATTTACTTTATCTGGTCGTGCAATTGATAGAAATGTAAACCATTTTACTACGATATACAATAAGAACAATTCAAATGTGTCGACTCTGTGTAAATCAGACAATGAAACATTATTGTAAAACAAACGCGAATTGAGTTAAACCATTCCGAATGCGGTGATATCGTGCTTAATATTTGGAAATAACGGCTCAATACATTAAGTGACGTATTATTGGCTTTTTAAAAAAAATACTTGTTAATAATCGTATGCTTTTACAACTATGCGGATCGCGACCATCCAATCTAATATTTGAACATTCGAATAGTTTTTACGCTCCTTAGTTTTATATTTAATTATTTGTATTACATAATACGGACAACACACAGTGACCAACTTCGTACTATAACATGCACTTTAAACATACCCGAATAAACAGTATCAATCTAATTCTTTATTACAGTATAATGATTATTCCATTTGACAGGTCTATCCACCCGACAATGCTTTTGTTGGAGTGTGGGACGAAAAAACATGGAACAAGGCCAGAGACTTCTGTCAGAGTCTGGGAGGCAACTTGGCCATCGCCGACAGCACCGCCAAGGTGGATAGAATGGTCAACCTTATGAATGGTGCGTTCCCCTGGGTAGGAGGCCAGAAAAACGGGACAACCTGGAAATGGCTATCCGGAGCGGTCGTGACGCCCAATCCTATAGAAGACCATGGAGCAGGGTGTCTGGTGGTGTATAACAGAACACTGAACGATCACTACTGCAGTGAAAATTCGACGTCAGTTTGTGAATATCAGCTTTAAAAACGAGTTTCAAAAGTTTTCGTCTGAACAGCCTGCAATTGTGTTATTGTTATACTAAAACGGTTCCATATTTAGCTAGATACACTGTAAATTTGTGATATAAAACGAGTTTTGTTTAAATATCTGTAAAGTTCGTCCATTACTAGATTATATTATTTTGTGCAAAATCCACGTACTATATTCCTGTATTTTGTATTATCATTTTGTTTCTCCCTAGAAACTGTAAAGTTTTTGTCTAATACACTTATTTTCTGTTCTGATAGGTAACGAACAGTCTTAAATTAAGTTAACTATTGCTTATTTGTAGATATTTTCAAGGAAATAATATCATCTTACCATGTGTTGAGTTTATTTAATTTCCCTTTTTTGTAAACTTATACACAAAATATCAATTTATGCTGGATGATACTTTTTTGACAATTATCCGTGAATAAAGTAGTGTACATAATACAAAGTTTAAAATGTTTAGGATTGCGGGAATGTAAAAAGTTTAAATTTTCGCTTACTCGTTGCTAATGTAGTTTGATGGTATACACTAACGCGTTGTGAATGCACACGCAGTCGCGCGAAATACCTTTCGCGTGGTGAATGTATTGTGAATGGCTATAAGAAACGCCAACCGCAGTCCCACTTTGGCTGGTTTCTTACTTAAAAATCGCTCTTAAATTCTTAATATATTGAAACTAATCAATACTGTTCCCGTGTTACAATTAATTTGCGCAATCCAAACCATGTAATATTAATCAAGTAAACCTGTATCAAGGTATCCGTTTGATTATGTCATTATTGTATCAGGGTTTATATTATTTAAGTTAATTTGGTCATAAATGAGAGAACTTTTTCAACGCAGACTGAACGATTCCCAACAATATTTCAATAAAAGTCACTTTTGAGATGACAGACTCGGTTCAGTGCGTCGGTCTTTACCCGTAGTCTTTTATCCGAAGCATTTGAAGTTCGAAAGGCGAAATACACACGCGATTATAAAATTACGCTGATAGTATTCTCCATTAAAAAAATCTGACACGGTTTCTTTTCCGTGACGTTCAAAAATTAGCGACCGGATTGCCTCATAAATGCCTGGCAACCCATCATGTCCACTTTGTGTGGCAGAACAATAGATGTCTATCTGCCATTTGGAAATCCGTTGAATTAAAAAAGCATTGTCTAAATTGTTAGCGTGCATAATTATAACTTAAATGCGTCATTATCAGTCATTAACAAATTCCTCTATTAACATTGGTCTGTACAAGTTCTCAAAACACAGTTTAAAGAAATCAATACAGCAAATCATTGCTTTCCTCCTAGTTGATTTAAAGAATGACAACAGCAGCAATAGCAGCATCTGTCCCAAAACAGCGAATTTGATTATTCTTTCTCTTAAATAGTACAGAATTTTCATTTTCTGTCAGTGAAATAACATACAGACGACAAAAAAGCATCCATCCCAGGGATTTGAACCCGTGACCTCGGGAATCAAAAATACGCTTCCACTGCGCCACGCTGACATTGTTCTCAGGCAGGAGTGTTTTTTTTATTTTTGTTTATTCATAATGTGTAATTTTTTTTTTGAATCTGTGTCAATTATTTTGAAAATCTTCATCTGAACAAACTTTGATCAAGAACCTTTAAACCTCGTCATGATGCCCCTGGTAAATTATCACGTTTTATTTCAGTTGAATAAACGTAACAGCTACATACATATTGAGTTGTTGAACGCAAACCTTCAACCGTGCACGACCCAAGTACCGACGAATGGGTATGATAAATAGAAGTATATAATAACAAGAGTACAAACTTGTCACAAAATACACCCGTTTAAAGGTCTGGGGACCGTTTCAATAAGCTCTCGTAAGTATGTTACGACTCNCAACCCATCATGTCCACTTTGTGTGGCAGAACAATAGATGTCTATCTGCCATTTGGAAATACGTTGAATTAAAAAAAAGCATTGTCTAAATTGTACATAAGTATCACTTTAATGCGTCATTATCAGGCATTAACAAATTCCTTTATTAACATTGGTCTGTCCAATCTCTCAAAACACAGTTTGAAGAAATCAATACAGCAAAACATTGCTTTTCTCATGGTTGATTTAAAGAATTACAACAGCAGCAATAGCAGCATCTCTCCCAAAACAGCGAATTTGATTATTCGTTCTCTTAGATAGTACATAATTTTCATTTTCTGTCAGTGAAATAACATAATGACGACAAAAAAAGCATCTTTCCCAGGATTTGAGCCCGTGACCTCGGGAAGCAAAAATACGCTTTCACTGCGCCAAGCCGTCATTGTTCTCAGGCAGGAGTGTGTTTTTTTTAATGTTTATTCATATTGTGTACATTTTTTTTGAATCTGTGTCAATTATTTTGAAAATTTTCATCTGAACAAACTTTGATCAAGAACCTTTAAACCTCGTCATGATGTCCCTAGTAAATTATCACGTTTTATTTCAAATCAGTTGAATAAACGTAATAGTTACAAACATATTGGTGTCGTGTTCTGAGAAAACTGGGCAAAATGCTTGTGCGTAAAGTGTCATCCCAGATTAGCCTGTGCAGTTCGCACAGGCTAATCCTGGACGACACTTTCCGCCTAAACTGGATTTTCGCTAAGAAGAGACATCATTTAAACTGAAAATTCCATAAAAGCGGAAATTGTCGTCCCTGATTAGCCTGTGCGGACTGCACAGGCTAATCTGGGATGACAATTTACGCACAAGCATTTTGCCCAGTTTTCTCAGAACACGCCACATTGAGTTGATGAACGCTAACCTTTAACCGAGCACGACTCATGTACCGACGAATGGGTATGCTAAATAGAAGTATTAAATAACAAGAGTACCAACTTGTCACAAAATACACCCGTTTAAAGGTCTGGGTGGCATAGAAGGTCGTACGACGTCGTGCCAAGGTCATGCCGTACCTCAAGGTCGTACTCAAGGAAGCCACGTGTTCACGCAGCACACACGCTCTCATATTGGTCTGAAGCAAGTGTTTTTCGTCTTGGTGAAGACGGCTCTTACCATCATTTTGTATGTTTAACTACCAAAAGGTTGGTACATGATAACTAATAAACAACAGTACATTGACTTCACAGGTCCATCATATGACATTTTCATAGCAATTTGCGGGAATGCACCAGTCGAACCTTGCACATTATAAAGGGGCCATAGGCCGAAAATAAGTTTAACTGGATAATTTCGCTGGATTTCGCAAAATGACGTCATTTCGTGCCGTGGTTTATAGCAGAAATTTAATCAACGGAGCTTTAATCAATCGAATTTGCTGTAAAAGTGGGATAAAATAGCATAATGCATGAATACGAGATCGTGTTAACATCAGCGTCTTTTTTTTCTACGTCCGGATATTAAATACGCGTAGGGATAATGACCGACTACTCTATGATGAGGGAAGTAATTCAGAAGTGTTTGTCATTGAAAGGAGGCCCTGACTTTTCTCCCTTTAGTTGGCACGGGGGATCGGTAGTTGCCCTTCATGTGAAGGCCGTCGGAATCGGTGATACTGCGTAGAGCGTTCAGCTGAAAGGCAGAATTAAAGAGTGTACATTTTTACACATTAAACATTATACGAAAGGCAGAATTAAAGTGTGTACATTTTTAAACATTAAACTCTATACAACTCTCTTGAAATTGATTTGTAAGCAAGTTGGTGTGGAGAAGCTGAGAGCAAAAGCAATGCAAATTGATCATTGCTTCCTTAATAATAGATTATTTTGCAGTATGAGTTTCGTCCAGAATCTTGCACGGTTTCCATGGTAACAATGAATTTACAACAAGCGCTTATCGAAAAAAGACACAATGTTTAATAAGAATTGCTACTGGTTCGATTAATTGGGATCGTCGGGGCATGTGTGCTGATTCTTACATACGAACTCACACGCCTTTTGTATCATTTGATTAAGATAACGAGATTTGAAGATGGCAATTAGCAATATACAATCGCGCTGTTGTGGATTAACAGATATGCAACACACACAAAAAAAAACTTGCTTTCACTACAGATACTGGTTAGGGCGCACATGTATAATAACTAAGTTATAACGGATACAAGTATCACACAAACAAACACAAACTAGTATCAGACTCATTAAAGCAATACTTCATTCCATCGTGTCCACGTGCCGTTGCTTAACTAACCTGTGCTGTGCATGATTGGTAGTACTATTTAATTTGCGCCATCTTGTGCAGGTGACTCTACTACTTAACATTTGCAAAAGTCGCCATCATAGTGTCGTTAAAAACGTAACTCTGTACATACATTCATTATGTACTTAATGTAATTCAATTTTAAAAATGAATATTCTCCGGATCTGATGAAAATACGTCTCGATTGAGGACGCTTGTATACGAATTCAAAAATAAAGTAGAAACTACGTGGCAACCCAAGTACACGCACATTATTACACAGGCGTATACAAATAACGTTTTGAGTGTTTGAAGCAACTTTAATGTTATAGTTATCAAATTTAAACATGCCTTTTTACGAATGTAGGAAAGAATGTTAGTTTTGAAATTATTGCATTCTTGTGCAGACTATATCTTAGAGTATGCTCATTTTGCAAAATCTGGCGTGCGTAAAGTAAATATGCCAGTATAGAGATCGAACGAACGTAGAGGCGTCACACCTCTATGAGTATAGTGACTTAATTCTTCATTGAATCTAAACATGCTTGTACAGAAATTAATGTTTTGCAGTAAAACATTAATGTTAACATTGACTTGAACATTTAATCGGTTAACAGACGGTTTCAGTAAGCTAACCGGTTTACCTGTTGCATCCATAGTTTTTACCTTACGTTTAACAGGCGCAGAAGCATTGCTAAAACATCGTACACATACTGCGTTAGTTAATGCTGTATGTTTAAAATGTTAATAGCTGCAGGTGCATACCTGTTGTTAAGAGAATTCTACTGGTTCCTTGAAGGCAATCCACTTGACACTTTCAAAGAGCGGCGGTATTGTTAGGGAGCCCTCGTACGTCCAGTAGGAGCTGATATTTTCTGCAATAGCGACGAAACGTAACGTGTGAGAACCAACGACATTTTACACTAACTGACGTAAAACGTACACATAGTGCTTTTCATTTGTTTTACTTATTCCGAAAGTTTTTCGTATCGTTCTGTCAGTAATACGATATGATTTAAAACATACGAAATGATACAGAAGAGAAAATAAGAAGCAGACGACAAGAAAGAAGGACAAGAAGACGTGCAGGACGAAAACAAATAATAAGAATAAGGGTGAGGATAAAAATACTAAAAGAAACAGAATAAAGACATGAAACTCAAAACAGTCATCTATGAAGGCGTCTATTACTGGCATCCTTTGGTTACCTGGCAACAAACTGGCGGGACCGATATAGATGGGAGAGGAGGCTTTGCTGTGGGGCTTGCTCAACATGTTCACGTTGTCCGATACGGCGGAGAACCCGTAGTTGGTGTGACCGTGCTGAAACAATCTGAGACGAAACGGGACTAAATGCATGTGCGCAAAATGTCGTCCCATATTGGTCTGTGCAGTCCACACAGGCTTATCAGGGACGACACTTTACGAATTTCCCAAAGCGCAGCTCAATTGTATTTCATAATAATTTCGAGAAAACTGGAATAACGAATGTGCCAACCATAAAGGTTAATGAAAAAGTGACCACAATCTAATTAATTTACAATAATTATTTAACTATAAAAACAAACATAACGCTTAATCTTCTTATTTATTACCCCGTTAAAATAATTTAAATAATCTGAATGCCAGCTCATACTACAACTCTTGTTGTAATAAACATTAAACAACATTGAACGAGGTTATTTATCTTATTATAACACTGTATGAGTAAGTTTCATATGATTATCAACGATACACATGCGCACTGAATAAACATAACACTTAAACAACATTAAACGAGGCGAGTTATCGTATAATACAACTTTATCAGTAAATTTAATATAATTATCAATGATACACATGCGCACTGAATAAACAGAAAGACACGCGCTTTAATCGCTGGCTCCTCGTGCGCCTCGTGCTACCTGGATCATGATCCCGAGGACGGCGAGTCCGTCGCTCTTGGTTACGGACTCCGCGAAGCTGTCGTACTTCCTGTTCCAGTGAACCAGGTGCAGCTCTAATGGAAAACGTATGCGCCGCGTTCTGGGAAAACTGGGTTTATTGCATGTGCGTAAAGTGTCGTCCCCCATTTCGCATGTGCAGTCTATACAGGCTTATCAGGGACAACACTTCCCGCTTTTAAGGAAGTCACTTCTAAACGAAAATCCAGTGTAGGTAGAAAGTGTCGTCCCTGATGAGTCTGACGACACTTTTCACACATGCATTAGGCCCAGTTTTCTCAGAACGCGATTCATGTTTCAAAGCCAAGTGTGTAAATAGAGAATACTATGTTAGTGTGATTGTGTACTTAAATTTATCTCACGAGTGAAGAAAGGTTTACATGGCGAGGCTTCCCGAGCCTTGTAAGCCATTCTGAGACGAGTGGGATAAATTTAAGTACACAATCACACTTACATAGTATTCTATTTATCCTACAAAAAAAATTAAAACAAAATGTAACCTGTTTTTTCTGTTCATCAAACCTCTACGTCCCTGTTTTTAAAGAAATAATGAAACACTCGCTGCAGTTTTATCGGGAAAGAATACGACTGTTGTCGTTTGACGTGTTAATAATGACGTCATGAGCACGCGCTCTTAATATTTGTAAAAAAAAGGTTTTTTGCTGTTTGTGTTGCATTTTTTGTTTAAACTATATTACATCTTGATATCAAATTGTTTGTTTTGTTGAATCTGATTCGATTTTACTAAAAATGAATACTTTATAGTTGATTCCCAGTAATATGACCTTCCTCCACACATGACTAGGTGTGGGATAAACATAGGTGTGGGATAAACCTTATCTTTTCTGTATGGTTCCAATTATGTTCTATAAAATCATTTAGCTGTAGGATAAAAGCTAAGACGGATCTCTTTTAAATGGATAGATGCATATGTTACATGATTACTTTAATTGATTTGTCTTCCCACTGCAACACGTGGATAAATGTATTACTTAATAAGAAACCATATTGATCAAACAGCCAGTATTTATATGCATACGGATATGCACCAATATGTACTATATATACCAAGTACTAGTTCAACCCAGGAAACGGACTCGAGAGCGTTGTAATAAGCCTTAGGCTGACGATACTCTCGAGCTTAAATAAATAGGTTTAAACTATATGCATACGTTATATTTAAACATTTATCGGTTTAAACATGCCATATAACTACCCATCATCACTCGACCATCGTATCACTATTCTCGACCACCGTATCACTCGTAGGCCGTACGCGTTTCGAACTCGGAATTAGCATCACTCCATGAATAAATATGGATCACAAAGCTTTCAACAATATGGTCCACCGAAATGTCAGATTTTAAATAATTCTCTTCAATACTAACATGTTGGCAAGACTTCCATTCCGATGGCCAGATCAATAAAATTCCTACATTCAATCTATAACTACACCCTTTAAAGTTTGGTCACACACGTTCTATTGAATTTGAGTCATCGTGATAAAAGGCAACCGGGGTGCCAGAAAATCGTGCTCATTGAGAATTTAATAAACAACATTAATTGACGTTGTTTGCTGTTTGGGAGGTTATATTATATGCAGCGGTTCTTGTTTCAACAATGTCATCATAAGTGCACACATTTTGTCAGTATGACACACATAATTGATACCGTTATTTTGTTTATAAATATTTTCTTCTGATGATTATGAAAAATATTTTGAAGATTAAAATATATGCCCTAGTGGGATTGAAATATTTACACAAAAAAACTGCTATCCCTATTTAGGAGACGTTTCCGACATTTAAAGAATATAAAAACGTCAGGGTGAGAAATACAACTATACAATTGGACGTTTTTTCGTATATTTTAAAAGTGTGATCACATATAACTTAATAATTTAAATCATCCACGTCTAGCTAAGTATGATTGAGTAAATGAAAAAATCGACAAATAAACAAAGTGTAATAAATTCACTCAACATACGTACTTAGTAATTGAGCAAAACAATTGTTAATTGGCGTAACAGTAGAATGCGGTAAAACCCTGAAGGCCCAATCATGTTAAGTAATGAATCGAGATGCATGGGCGACTATGTAACCAGAACTCCACGGACATCTATAATGCTTTGTGATATATTTGCAAGATTCGCTATATTATTTTGAGACAATTCATCAATTTAGAACCCGGATGTTTCTCATGAAGACAACCGGTTTAACCGTCGTACCTCGGATGCGAATCTTCCTGTCAATCGTATGCTCCGATACCCCGGTTGTCGTCTGCTCCCTAGTGTAGGTGGAACTGCTCCAGGCGGAACTTCTGGTTACCAAGGCGACCACCGGTCAAATCCGGGGCTAGAGGGTAAAACAGTTAGAAACAACGAGAAGAAAATTAAAATGTCGATAATATATTTTAATTAACTTATATAATTTGTTTATCGAAAACTACGTGCGAATCATGAGCGGGAATATAAAGTATATGTTAATGTACCAAAACCAATAACCCACGGTTAGTATCCAATGTCATAGGTAACACATTGCTCTATTGCAATTGACGTCAAATAGATACCTTCGACAAGGACGTTTTTTTGTGTTTTCTTTTGTTTGGGTGGGATGGGTCGCTTACTCAAGCAGCTTTCTCACACGGGTCTAAAATGTTCGAACTTCATAAAAGACGGGTACGTTAAACATTGCAACGCTCTTATATCCAGGCTTGGTGATCTGACACATGACGCTTTGTCCGTTGATTTGCTAATGGGCCTCGTCTTCCGGTTTGTATTCGACATTAAGAGGAAGTCTGGTCATAAGCTCAACATCATAAACCGCCTCTGACGTCAAGATGTCGATCGGCGACTGTCGACTGCCTTCGGCGATCCGGAATTCCTCTTTCCAGGTGGAGGGGCTTGTATTTTAGAGAGTTCCATTTAGCGTGAATTATAAACAATTATTAGTAATCTGTTGGTGTATACCTTTTTGATTCTAGTTAAAAATAGCATTTTCTTGAAGGAGCAATATTCAGCAACGAAGCACTTTGTGTGAACGTTAAATCAAATACATGATAAAAATAGCAAGTTAAGATTATTGTTTTTAAAATCAAAAGGAAGCCCTTATTTGGCATGTGTTGGCAGTAGGGCCCTATCAATGATCAAATGGCATAATGTAGCCTCCCGCTGACTGATTTTTATGATACCATTTTTTGTTTCAAATTCTCTTTTTCTTCCGGTATTAACAACCATCTATTTTTTTTGCAGATACATGCATTCGTCACATTTCTGGAAAATCCAACCTGTTAGATAACACAACCACGATATTCCAGTGTTGATTAGTTTGTTCGGACAAGAAGAACAACTTTGTTATAGCTTTCGTTCGCTTGTGGGCTCGTAAATGTTGGTAAAAATAATCATTTTAGAAGTTTTTTAAGGCAAATTTTATATAGTATAGTAAAGAATAGAGTCGTTTGAATTGCACCTCGCCATTTTTTTCCGCTATATAATGTATAGAGAACTAAAATTGTGGATGTAACTGCTCTTTAAATGGTGATAATTGTTTCACAATTTCACTGCTGCACAACAACTTCTACAGAAAGGATTTTGACCGCAACAAAAATGTGAACTTAATTCTTTCATTATATCTTTAGATGATTTTATGTGGGTAGCAAGTAATCTTAAAATAAATTGGATTTGTCTGTGTCCATTCATATGTTTGGGGGTTTCAGTGTATGTGACTCATCTTGATCAATTGATACATTTTAGAAATCACATACTTATACTATAATAATGATATTTCCTTTATTTATTCTGCAGATACCTAATGGTTTTGAACTCCCAACATGGGATCATGTGTGCGAGTAAACTGAAACAGTCAGATGTTAGTCCGAGAGTTCTTCAGCTTTTCAGTGAACTTAGAGACTTTGAATGGGCGAACACAATTTTATCCCATCGGCTTATTCATGTTTTTATGGTTATATTTTAATATTAGAGAACTGTAGACAGTAATCGAGCTGACATAATTTAAAAAAAAGATCTGGTGGACCTTTATAAGATGCATTAACCCTCGTTCTAGGAAAATGTGCTCAATGCATGTGCGTAAAGTATCTGCCAATATTAGCCTGGGCAGTCCGCACAGGATAATCAGGGATGACACTTTCCGCCTTTACTGGATTTGTGCAAAGAAGAGACTTCCTTTAAACTCAATAATCGCAAAATCATCGCAATTATATAAAAACTAATAACAGATTTAACATAATAAAATGTATTGCCAATGTATACAAGACATGAAAAAAGTATAAATATTTCGACAACATACCATATTGTATTCAAGTGTCTTTGGATGTTGTCGTAACGTAGAAACTTCTGGAATAAACAAAGCACTCATGCCATATATTCGGTTTCAGTCTCAAGAGACACTGAAAGGGTCAGTAACTCGCTACGTACGCTGACTTACATGTTAAACAATATATCATAATAGACGGATGTAGGTCAGACATATGTAACCGACTCATCTGTCCATCTGTAATGGTAACTTCAGTGGATATAACACCTATCCTATCAGCAAACAAAAACGTTCAATTTCCATTTTGAAACTAGGCAGACGACTATGGTTTTAAACTGCGACGTTACACACAATGCCGCTTATCTATCGTCAATTCAAAGTTTTACAGCATCTTTATTGTTGCTATGCGTACCATAAGAGTTTGTTGTCTATTTGAACAAGCGTGACAAAAACTAACAACTTAATCAACAACTTTAATAGTTAATAATTGTTTATTCAATAATATTATACAATAAACATACCGTCCATGAGTACACATGTTCAACAACAAAGTAACATATATAAAGGCATGAAATGTGATCAGTATTAAGTTTAAGTGTTTAAATAAAGTATAAATACATGAACAGGTCAAGGACAATTGTATAACAGCATAAAGAATCTATTTCACAATGTTATAGGTATAGCATAAACACAACAAAGACGAATCTACAAGAGAGCGTAAGTCAAGTTTGAGTAATAAATATACACAATAAGTCCTTATACTATGCATACATTTTTTTATTAAAATAAATGTTTTATTAAAAAACATGGCTAAGTTTCTGTTGGAACTTGTGTTATCAGATTGCATTAAATCAATAAATTTTATCATGTTTGGTCTTTTCCATTAGTATTTATTTATATACAACTTTCTAATATCACCATTTAAGGAACATTCTTATAAAAAATGGTATTCATCATCAAGAACATTGCAATGTTAACATTTCCCTCTCTTAGGTATAGATTCAGGTTTATGCCATCTGTCGGCTTCAATTTCTAATCTATGGGATGAACTTAATCTACAAGATCAAACCTTAACTTATTTATACTGACATGCTTTAAGTAAGGTTGCAATTCAAATTTACAAAACTTGCTGTATCTTATTGCTCCTGAGGAATTATTAGTTTCTGACATCTAATATTGGATAAATGTATCATTTAATCTAGACTTGACCAAGAATAAAAACCTCTTTTCATCCCCTACACCTTGGTTTAGCCATGCATGATGTACGCCTAAGGCCTGTAACAGATAAAAAACAGATTTTGACCAAGAATATGTATTTGGTTTATTTTTTAAATTCTCACACATGTGGCTATAACTGCACTTGCCATGCTTGTGATCTTCTAACTGAATAATTTTCAACCAATACCTTATTACATTCATGGCTCTTTTAGTTTTCAAAGATGTTCTTCCAAATTCCCAATATACAAATGTATTATGTGTTTGAATTTTCAAACCTTTTTGTAATATTTTAAATAATAATCATACTGTATAGCCACTTTCTGAATGGGATTTATGAAAAAATATGATACGTTTGTTTATTGTCGATTATCGATTTTAAGCATTGTAAAAGTATGTGTGCTGATTTAAGTTCAATTTTCTTTGATAGAAAAAAAAATTGTTATATGGGAAAACAAATCCCATGGGAAAATAATTCGCATGGAAAAATGAAAAATACCATGGGAAAGGCTATTTTATAAAGAAAAATCATGAAAGAAATGGAAACATTATATTAAAACCATCAGAGAGAAACATTTTGTCACAAAATGTATCCAAAATATGAATATCTTAAAGGAAAAAGGTGCTTAAAATTGCGAAATTTCGGTTTCGCAAAGCTATTCCGGTGGCCGGTAAAAGCTTCGTTCTAGAAATAATGACTAAATGAAACAAGAACAGTCTGCGGCAATGGACAGACTGTTACAGACATTGTTTCCCTTTTTAAAACAACTGTTCAAAGTCCAATGATGTAATTTGAACAAAACGCAGAGTATCTGGACCAATCTGGCCCCAATATAAGCAGACCAGTTGCCCTCGGTGTCAACATTTTCAGAGCTCTTGCAAATACCTGCCAGGGTCAGAAAAAAATACATGGCTAGAGTAAAAGAAGATAGCAAAGGACAATATGGGCAATGAATATCCCAATTGTATTTTTGAAAGAAAGGGTAAGGAAAGTAACAGCATGTTACTTGCCACTCCATTCACTCCTCTTTTGAGTGTAAAAGATCAACGACATTATTATTCTACGGACATAACACTTCTACAGCTAATCTTGTCTCTGTTGCATTGTCTATGGTGTAAACGCTTGGCATAAACATAGTGAAAGCCTCTCAAACAGCCATCCGGCCGACGGTACCACTCCGCTTTCCCCAGTCTTAGAATTATATATTAAGTTCACAAGAGGAGACCGAGAGTTAACATTTGATGCTTAAGTTGTGGAGAAGTTGAAGGTTGACGTGCTAGGTGGACCTCCCTTTATAATGATAAGGGATATATCGCTCCGTTCGGCCAAGCATGGACTTTGTATAGCTTCATATCAACTTATATGCTATGATCTATCCACGAATAACCAAGATTTTAAGACCAGACGTCCATATGAATACTATTACGGTCAGTACTGGGTATACAATCGAGTCACACTTGCCTGCTCTTTAGAGCTTTCATGTTGTTCTTTCACTGGAACCGAGGCTGGACTTAAGAACTGGTATTGGTTTCTGCCCCCACAGATAATTTACGCGGTGAAAGGCAATGTTACAGTAACGAATGGGTCTGGACTTAAAAAAAACATGAAAAGCATGACCACTTTTGCCATTTTTTCCCACAACCTTGATGTTAATGTTGACGTACTTGGTGGACCTCCCTTTATAATGATAAGAGATATATCGCTCCGTTCGGCCAATCATGAACTTTGTATAGCTTCATATCCATTTATATATTATGGTCTATCCGCGAATAACCAAGATTTTAAGACCAGACGTCCATATGAATACTATAACGGTCAGTACTAGGTATACATTAGAGTCACACTTGCCTGCTCTTTAGAGCTTTCATGTTGTTCTTTCACTGGAACCGAGGCTGGACTTAAGAACTACTATAAGTTTCTGCCCCCCCACAGATAAATTACGCTGTGAAAGGCAATGTTACAGTAACGAATGGGTCTTGACTTTAAAAAAACATGAAAAGCATGACAACTTTTGCCATTTTTCCCACAACCTTGATGTCACAGGCTGTGCAAATACCTCAGTCTTATTTACTGACTTAGCATGCTATGTAAAATCGTCACGATTGAAGTATAAGAGTGGATCCAAAAAGCATCTTAACACTGGACATGGAAATCAAGTTTGAATACCTACATTCAAAAATTGAATGCATCTAGGATGGGAACAGTTCTGGTTATAACGGTTATTTTGGGCCCATCGAAGCTTTAATCAACACGTGTCATGTACAACCTCCACAAAGAAAGGGAATTGCCCTGCAGTATGCTAGGGAAGAGCTCGTTGAGTTACAGGCCAAGTTTGATGACCTTGAGAAGCAGGGGGTGTTCGTGCGACAAGAACATGCTGGAGGTCATGTTAAACACCTTAATCTGTCCTGTCTAATGAAGAAGACCTAGGGCAGATACAGATCAGTAACGGCTTTTAGTGATGTCGCCAGATAGAGAAAACAAAAACCTTCATCGATGCCTGACGTGTACACCATCTTGAGAACTATCTCAACCCGAGAGCTCCATGTTATACAATTAATACTCAGGTAAAATAAATCGTACCCATCTCAAAGATTTGACCATCAGGGTTCGTGTACAAAATATAAGGTCTATTATTGCTTGTTGTTTGTTTAACTGTTAAATAGCTTACAATGTTGGTTGTTTTAAAAACAAAACTTTACAAATAATCATGTAATGACAAGTGTACTACATGATAATTTAAAGGTGTTTCCTTTCAGTGAAAGATTATGACTTAAATGGATTTATTTAAGGACAACGAGCTCAGACAGTTGACTGTCATGTTATGTTGCAACAGCGCTTCTACCTGTCAATGTGTGTTTGTTACACCATTAGAAACGACGTATACTTGAACGACTGCACTTGGTGAAACATGAATGTGAATTCCACATGGATTGTAAATCAACTGCAATCTTTCTATTGCAAACATGACCCGTTATTTCACATGGTGAAAATTTTAACTTTACATTTAAAGAAAATTATCACTACAAAGATCACTAAATGTGTACATATAATGTAATATAAATGTTTTTTTATGTTTTCAATGATGATATACTCTTCAGGAAAAAAAACCCGTATAAATCGAAATTATAACGTGTTTATTACCATAACGGTTATGATCGGTTATGATCATGTTTCATGGTGCAGATAAAGCCTGCTGTAAATCTTGCAAAATCCAGAAATAATCGGACTTAAAATATGTTAAAAGGATAGCTTTGATTTAAGTTGGTAAACAGATAATACGGAAACTTTTTTCAGCTAGACCTGTCTGCTTTTTAACTTGCCTACGAATACGTATGTTTTTGATTTTGTAATATTAAATTAAAAACAAAAATAAGAACATTTCCTTAGTAAATTGTGTCACCAACAACTGTACACGTGTTATCGTAAATTTACATATCATGTAAAATATTTATATATTAAAAATACCTTATAATTCAGATACAAGTAGAACAAATTAACATTACATTACTATTAAATGTGTTACGTTATTAAAAATACAACCGCGCTATTCTTGCCTCAATTGCACAAATCGTATTTCTTATTATCAACGCCCTTATGCATCGATGCAAATAACAGTGGATAAATAAATTTAAATAGTAATTAGAAAACACATAGGCTATGATGTTTAACCTTAATTACAAGTGTTTGACTAAGGAATTCCCTAGAGTTATTAAATAATGTATAATGTAACTTGAATGGTGTGGCTTTCCACCCTGCGCTTATTGAGCAGCACATAGTAACTTTTGTGATCCTTAACAGTGCACTATGCAACCATAAACAAGATCAGGAAATCATCTTATATTACTTAAAATACAATATTACATAAGGCTACTGATTTCGTTAGTGCTAGGTTTTTAATCTTCTGCATAAAGCTATTTTTATAATAGCTGAAACATCATTAAACATTTACTTACCGGTGAACGATTTTATCCTCTATTGCTCTTGACTTGTGTGCGACAATGAAACTGTGATAGTATTTATAAAGAAGCTCTCTTGTCGCGGTGTTTTTATTCAGTATATGTACGGTCTGTTGGTTGGTTACCTGTGCATTTAAATAAGATGTATTGGTAAGAAAGACCCGGTACAATTAGGCCCGGTCCGGAAAGGATTAATTCTAAAAGGGGTCTTATGCCATCAGCGGCCAGCGATGCTCCAGATTGCGCAGGCTGGTGAGGATATACCGTGTCCACTATAACGTCACGCATTGTTTTATGGTCTCAATACTACAAATGAAAAACGACTCTTTAAAAAATAAATATGGTCAATGTTGCAATTACATCGTACAATTGTAAAAAGGATTGAGCTCAGTTTTATGAATAAACAATAAACAATAAATTGTACAAACAAAAAATAGTCCATGTATGTATATGAATATTTTAAAATAAAAATGTCCATACTACTGATGAACGTATCGTATGAAAAAGGCTTTTAAGTATTAAAATGAACAAAACTAGCGTGTTTTAACGATACATTTCATTTGATAATCAGTTGGGAACATTAAAGCCAATTATAATTTAAATTAATATTTTTTTCATCGACATTTATATAAAACACTATATATAAGCCATTACATAAACCACGAGGTTTCGATCCAAAGGTTCTTTCTTTCCCGATGAAAACGACTATCCAAACCAGCGTCCCTAAAATGATTGGTATCATAATTATGTTTGTAATTAACTATGACATCTGGTATTTTTGGTACTGTAGACAGTATTTTAGAATGACGATTCTTCTTCTTCTTCTTCGCCTTCTTCTACCTTTTCTTCTTCTTTTTATTCTTATTCTTCCTCTAATTCTCCTTCTTTTTCTTTTTCTTCGTCTTCTTTCTCCTCTTCATCGTCTTCTTTATCTTCTTGTTCTTGTTCTTCTTCTTCTTCGTCTTCTTCTTCTTCTTCCTCTTTTTCATCTTCTGCTTCTCCTGGTGGGGGTCAGGTTCCAGGTATTACCAAACGCACATGGAGGATTGTTTGGAGCGTCTCTTAAATGACTGGTATCGTAATTATGTTTGTAATTAACTTTGACATCTGCTATTTTTGGTATTGTAGACAGTATTTTAGAATGACGATTCTTCTTCTTCTTCATCAATTGTNCCCTAATTTTGGAAATAAATTGATCCAATTTTGAAGGATGGGAGAGTCCACTCTGCATAAATGGGTTAAAGATTTTAAATACTGAGGATTGTGGGTGAAGTCCAGAAACTTTTATAACACAATCAAACTTTGTAGCACTACTATTTGTGTCGTGTTCTGAGAAAACTGGGCATAATGCTTGTGCGTAAATTGTCATCCCAGATTAGCCTGTGCAGACCGCACAGGCTAATCAGGGACGACAATTTCCGCTTGTATGGAATTTTTCGTTTAAATGATGTCTCTTCTTAGCGAAAATCCAGTAAAGGCGGAAAGTGTCGTCCCTGATTAGCCTGTGCAGACTGCACAGCCTAATCTGGGACGACATTTTACGCACATGCATTAGGCCCAGTTTTCTCAGAACACGACACATTTGATGTCTATGTAAACCAAGAACTCAAATAGCAGTTTGGTCAAACAAACCCTATATTTCTTGGGGACAAGGACATGTAGCAAGCCTACCAAGTGTACTTTAAAACTATTAATTAAGCTCAAATGCATTGAAAGTCTTGTGCTATATAGTCACTCTTGAGTCTGTTTCCTGGGAAGAACCAGTACTTTGTGTATTTGGAAAGATCCAGGTAACACTTATCAAGGGGCAAACCACCTTTTGACCTTTTTGGCGCTAGACAGACACCATCTGAACCTTGCTTTGGAAAAACAGGTCTAAATGCATGTGTGTAATGTGTCTTTCCAGATTAGCCTGTACAGTCCACACAGGTTTATCAAGGACGAAACTTTCCGCTTTTATTGCATATTTCGTTTAGCAAAAAAATGATCCCTTTTGTAAGAGACCATAACAACCAGTAAAAGTATTTAGCTGACCATGTTCCTGTATTTGTAATTCAGAGTTACACCCAGAATGATCACTATATTGTGACCCAGATGCCCCTACCAAACACAGTGGCAGACTTCTGGCGACTGCTCTACGACTACCATTCAGATACGGTTGTGATGCTCAACGAATTTGATAGGAACGACAAGGTTTGTGACAGGGTCTTCCCGGAGAAATGAAACAGGAATCTTATGATTACAATAACTAAAATATCAAATGTGAGTCATGTATAATGGGTTGCTGTTATGTTTCTCTTAAAAATGAGCTTTGTTTTAAAGATATGTAACTAAATACCAGAACACTGATATGGTTTCTTCTTGTTGAAATTGTGCTTTTGGAAATATTGTTATAATAAGAAATTGTTATTGATAATGTTAAGTTTAAATAATAACTATAAAAAAAATGAGCCAAACACAATATTGAGTTTTACTCATTTTAAGATTTGTCTCCCTTTAATTGTAAATAATGTAATCGCCATGATAAGTGAGCATACAATTAAATTATACGAAGTTTTTGATTATTATTTCATTACATAATATATTACCATTGTATGACTGTATTATGACATTCATTTGCTTCCCAACTGTATGACATGTATTTTTTCTCTTGAACAGTCTTGTGCACTGTACTGGCCTGAAGAGTACGGGTACACAGTGGAGTACGGTCCCTTGAGTATCGAGCTGCTATTCTCCTCTGAAGCAGACGCCAACATCACTGTGAGGACGTTCAAGTTGACACACAGGACAAAGGTTGGTAGACAGCAGAGATAACATGGCTCATTTTAGACGGTTTTAGAAACGGGAATTTATGTATTTAGTGAAAGCAGTTGTCCTAAAATGGCATACAGGATATCTGCTTTGAAGAGTTTGTGTTTGTCAATTGTTAAAAATCTTGACAATCGTTCTGTAATTCAAATTAGTTATTGTACTGTTTGCAGTATGGTGGTAGATATATTTCATGTAATGCTGGTTCAATACTTGAATACATCATTCAATTAGCATTAAACAATTGAGAAGTAGGTCCTTTATAATTAGATTGAGGTGACTTGGTATGGGTTTATATTTAATTGTTAAATTATAAAGTTATGGTCATGGTTAAATGATGTTCTAGAAAACCTTTGACAAACTGTCAGCTTGAGTGATATTTGGTTTGTAATTTATTTTCCGGGCAAGTCACAGTAGTAGCAATTTACTACCACTATCATTGAGTCATTGTCTAAAGAAACAGTATTGGACTGTAACCTACTCCAGTTGGTTGTGTGTAACCTTTCCAACAACCCATAGAACTACTCAGCAGGTCACCCTGTATTCTCCCTGTATGCCATGCAGGGTGAGGACCGTGCCGTGAAGCAGTTCCAGTTTAACGCGTGGCCGGACTACAAGAGTGTGCCGGTGGGGACATCCGGTCTGCTGCGGCTCACTGACGCGGTACAGGAGTGGATGAGACAGAACGGCAAGGGACCCGTCACCGTACACTGCATGTACGTACAGGCTTCCTTTAAACAAAAAATTCATAAAAGGGGAAAGTGTCGTCCCTGATTAGCCTGTGGGGACCGCACAGGCTAATCTGGGATGACACTTTACGCATTTTCTTTAAGCCCAGGATCAGACAGAATGGCAAGGGATCCGTCACTGTTCACTGCATGTATATACTGACCATGGCTGTAGAATAAGTTGTTTGTAGACTCAGGGGTGTGCTTGTTCCTCCTTTCTGCAGATTTCCTCCCTATCAAAGTCAAACTGATTTTACTTATAGTTATGAAGAGTGAAGTTGAACCCTGTAAGGAGGTTAGGGCATTTTCCTCCCCTGAGGTTTTTCTAAAATTACACCCCTTGTAGTGAGATTGCTGCTACTGCTTATGTGATTTTCATATCTCTTTCGGTTGGTTATTATTATTTTTAAACTTCTTCATATTTGATACTTGAAATAAAACTGGTCGAGTAACTAAGTTATTACATGTATTGTCAATATTTATAGGCTAATTACCTCTAGTATTTAATGTTTTATGAGTTTGTAGATTAACAATTTAGGGTACCATGTCTCGAATTATGTTAATAATGAATTTGGTTTTTCTCAAGAAGTATTTCATTTTCCATCTCATAATTTGGTCAGATTTCAAAACAGCGTCTTGCCTCCCTTGAATTGCAAATTTAATGTTTTCCTATGTTATTCTGTTAAACTGGTTGAGTAAATATGTTATTATTGTCAATATTATTTAGGCTAATTTCCTAAAATATTTCATGTTTAATGAGTTTGTTGGTTAACATTTTAGGTCAAAATGTTTAAAATTGTGTAAATGATAAATTTGGTAATAAACAAGAAATTTCATTTTCCTGCTGATAATTTGGTCAGATTTTAAAACAGCGTCTTGCCTCCCTTGAATTGAAAAAGTTGCTACAGTTGTTCTCATTGTGTACCTAATACAATCTATCAGTTTAATGAATTACCATCTGGTCAGTTTATTGGCTGCATGCTTTCATTCCATAACTACACTAACAAAAATTGATGTAAAAAATATTTAATATTAAAAAGTAAATTGTATTTGAGAAAAAGGAAAAATAGACAAATATTTTTGTAACTTCATGAAAACAAGTAAATATTGAAAATAACTACTAAATCATTGTTGAAATATAATCATTGTTCACAACAGCAAGGTTGAGTCATTTTAACTCATTTTTTAAGGTCATTTCAAAAGTGGCTCAAGGCTTTCATGTAATTTTCATATCTCTTTTGGTTGGTTATTTTATCTGAACTTTATCATATTAGTCTTTACAGTTTATTCTGTAAAACTGGTCCAGTAAATAAGTTATTATTGTCAATATTGTCTAGGCTAATTACCTAAAGTATTTACTGGTAATTTTTAATGAGTTTGTAGGTTAACACTTTAGGTGATCATGTCTTGAATTTTGTTAATAACAAATATGCTGTTTATGAAGAAATTTAATTTTCCATCTCATAATTTGGTCAAATTTTAAAACAGCGTCTTGCCTCCCTTGAATTGCAAATTTAATGTTTTCCTATGTTATTCTGTAAAACTGGTTGAGTAAATAAGTTATTATTGTCAATATTTTTTAAGGCTAATTACCATAAATATTTAATGTTAAATGAGTTTGTAGGTTAACACTATTGTTCACCATGTCTCGAATTTTATTAATAATAAATTTAGTATTTATCAAGAAATTTCATTTTCCTGCTCATAATTTGGTCAATTCTTAAAAGAGCTTCTTGCCTCCCTTGAATTGCAAATACAGTTGTAATCGTTATGTAACTAAAATCAATTTCATAAATTACCATCTGGTCACTATATTGGCTGCATGTTTTATCACATAACTTCACTCACAGAACAATGGGGTTTGAAAATATTTATTATTTAAAAGTAAATTGTATTTGGGAAAAGAAAAAAACAACATATTTTTGTAACTTCATGAATACCAGTAACGATTGGAAATAAATACAAAATCATTATTGAAATATTATCAAAGTTCCAAACACCAAGATTTAGTCATTTTAACGCATCTTTTAAGGTCACTGCAAAGGTATTTATGATTCTTATGTGATTTTCATATTTCTTTTTGTTGGTTATAATATTTCTACTTCATCATATAATAACGTCTTCAAAACATATACTGTTTAACTGGTCGAGTGTATAAGTTATTATTGTAAATATTTTTTAATGCTCATTACCTTAAGTATTTAATTTTTAATGAGTTTTTAGGTTAACACTTAAGATCAGCTTATTAAGGTGACCATGTCTTGAATTTTGTTAATAAATTTTATTATTTTTTTATCAAGAAATTTCGTTTTCCTGCCTATAATTTTGGTCAGATATTAAGACAGCTTCTTGCCTCCCTTGAATTGCAAGTAGTTGCTTCAGTTGTTATCATTATGAACCTAGTATCAGATTAACCCTTTGCATGCTGGGAAATTTGTCGTCTGCTAAAATGTTGTCTGCTGAATTTCTAAAATTAGCATTTTCTTTGATTTTTTTCAAAGAATACTATCAGAATAGCAAACAGTTTGGATCCTGATGAGACGCCACTGTGGCGTCTCATCTGGATCCAAACTGTTTGCAAAGGCCTTCAAAATTCGGTTCCAGCACTGAAAGAGTTAACGATTTACCATATCGTCAGTATAGTGGCTGCATGTTTTCATCTTTTAACTTCACTCACAGAATAATTGTTTAAGAAAATATTAAACAGTAAAAAGTAAATTTAATTTGGGAAAAAGCGAAAAAAAAGCGAAAAGAATCATCCCAGTGCAGTCCACACAGGCTAATCAGGGATGATACTTTTCCCTTTTATAGAATTTGTAGTTTTAAAGAAATCTCATGTAAACGAAAATCCAGTCTAGAGGAAGAGTCATCCCTGATTAGCCTGTGAAGACTGCTCAGGCTTATCTGTGATGACACTTTATGCACAAGTTCGGTTTTCCCAGAGCAGGGCTCATTTACTTTGGACTAACAACCTTAGGCAAACACAAAGGTTGAGTATAGTATGTTTTATTAATATGGTTAATGCTTAATTTCAGGAATGGAGCGAGCAAGAGTGGCCTGTTCTGTGCGTGCAGTCTGATGTTTGAGAGGATGAGGATGGACATGGAAGTGGATATCTACCAGACGGTGAAACAGATCCGCATCAACCGGCCGCACTTTGTGGAAAACATGGTATGCGTTGAATACAAAAATTCAAATCTTAAATTCAAATCTTTACTACATGGTCGAAAAAGGGCCTGCCCTTGGGGGACGCTGTTTTTCTTATTGTACACAAAAATTAATTCCCATTTAATTTTTAAAATCACTAGTGTCACAATTTGAATGCAGGTGAGCGATTTAGGGCTTGTTGTAAAGGACAGACCCAGCTTGCTCAGTTGGTAGAGCACTAGGCTGTAAATCTAAATAGCATGAGTTAACATTCCAGCTGAGCCACATAACCTGTGTGGCAATAAAAGAGGAAAAATGTCTTCAGCAATTCTTCTCCGACATTTCATTTACTCGCTTAAGAATATGAACTGAACAGTGGTTAGTTCTGCTTATCTTGCCTAGGATTAACGAGTAGGTTAAATGACCGCTGTTAAGTAACTGCAATTCTTTTAAAAGTGGCCATCAAAACAAATCAACTCACTTAACGTTAATTTATATAAGTATAGTAAGGACGATAATTTATTAAAAAAAAGTAAGACCAAGTGAAATGTGTTCCTCTAGTTGCCAAAGTAACAGGAGCATGTTTCTATTTGCTCTCCAGGAGCAGTACCAGTTCCTCTACCAGATGGCCCTGGCCTCCCTGGAGAGGCAACCGCTGGGCATGGACAGACAGATGGACAGACAAACCAACGACAGCATAGACAGCGGAATACAGGACAGGATCTCGTGATGGCAGCTTCTCTAGACTATAAGACTGTTTACTTTTTAGTGGCTAAGACCCTTGCTGTTTATTTGTAGACTTTTACTGACTGCAACCTAGTGTACATAAAGTTTTTATATGAAAAGAAAACACCTTTGACAGTCAAATGCTAGAGATGCAACAGGTTACACAAATCATTAACTGGTTAACCTATTATTGTAACCGGTTATTAACCGATCAACTGAAAAACAAAACATTCTTTAGTTTACTTTAAAAAATGTCATATCACTTGTACATGTACATGTAAACGAAAGCAGCCATATTGTTTAGATTATAAATGACTACCAGTATATGTGTATTAACTGTAACTGAATTCTTCTGATAGAAAATGGTCATATTAGTAATACTGGTGTTCCTGGGCTTACTCTGGGGATACATGTGTCATGTTCTAAGAAAACTGGGCATAAGGCATGTGCGTAAAGTGTTGTCCCAGATTAGACTGTGCAGTCCGCACAGGCTAATCAGGGACAATACTTTCCGCTTTTATGGAATGTTTCGTTTAAATGATGTCTCTTTTTAGCGAAAATCCAGTTTAGGCGGAAAGAGTCGTCCCGGATAAGCCTGTGCGAACTGCACAGGCTAATCCTGGATGACACTTTACGCACATGCTTTTCTCAGAACGCGACACACATAAGTAAAGCACCTTTTGTATAAATATAGTCATTACTTAGTCTTGAGTACAGTATTGTTATTCTCTACATTTGATGTGCTAAGGGGTTACGTATTGAATAATAGTTTCCAAAAAAATTATTGTAGAAATTGTTCATGTTAAACATGATGTATTATCTGTACGCATTTAATTGCAGACAAAAGACATTGTAAAATGTTGCTTTGTTTCGTTCACTTTTGATAAGGATGTATTCTTATAGAATTAAATGTAATGATTAACTGGTTGGACATGTATATTACCAATACTTTGGTAGATCATGTGGAGGTAAACACATACATTAGATTGGTTTGTAAGTTGCCTAAGGCAAAGTCAATATCTACTATAGTTGTATAAAGTTATATGTATATATTGAAGTTATACTGATAATTAACAAATATATTGTAATTGGAAAAATAATTTATCATTATTTTAAGTAAATTCCATTTTATTCATTAATCTTATATAAGAACATGTGTCATATATAACAAACATTTACTGAGGAATATTTAATATTTGTCCAAGATTAATTCATTTCGTGCCATATTCAGTCATTTCATTACATAGTATATTTTTTGCAAATAATGCTGCAGTATTCAAGAGTAATTTACAACGTAGCTAGAAGTATTAGACATATAGTAGATCTAATTTGTGTTTGCATATGGTATACTACAAAGCCTGGTGAGTTTTATAGTTTGGTTTTATGAGTTACTGCTACCTGAAAAGTACATCAAGTTTGCCTGGAGTTCTTTTTCTTATGCATTTAGTAATCATGGTTACTTTGTTTACATGAAAATGAATTTGTCATGAAAATTGCATTTTTTCGAAAAAGTATCAGTATGTCCCCAAAAATGTGTCGCGTTCTGAGAAAACTGGGCATAATGCATGTGCGTAAAGTGTCGTCGACGACACTTGCCGCTTTGATGACATTTTTCGTTTAAATGAAGTCTCTTCTTAGCAAAAATCCAATAAAGGCGGTTAGTGTCCTCCCTGATTAGCCTGTGCGGACTGCACAGGCTAATCTGGGACGAAACTTTACGCACATGCATTATGCCCAGTTTTCCCAGAACAAGACTCGTATTTTATAAGACATGGTCTTGTTTCTCCATGAGTTGTCTATATACAGTGAGTGTAAATTATGTGGCAAAGTAAAACCACAGATAAAGTATTGTCTATAATTTATATTTTTCATTAACATTTAGATAAACACCATTTTAATGTTAAGTTGTATTTTCGCTGCTTATTATAAATATTTTTTTATTGCAATGAAAATTATTAAACAATCTGTTTGACATAGTATTTACACTTATTTTCTTCATTTTTGTATTTTTTATGAATCACATGTAATATAATTTCATCGCATCATGTTTTGATCTAATCCAGGCACACATATTAATGTTTCATCTTGGAATGGATGTGCTTGTACAAATCTCACTTGTGTTAATGTTTTGCTTTGTTTGTGCAGTTACACCGTGGTTGTGTTGTTTCGAGTGTTGTGATAAATTGTGACTTGTGATGTGTGGGGACCAATTTGTTGTAAACAAAGTTTATTTTTGTATATGTTATGTATATAGAGTGTTGTAAATCAAATAGGTTTGTTATTCACATTTCCTGTTTATGCTTTGTTTCCTAGATTTGTGAGGTGAAAGCAATTTTTGGAAAAACGTTTTTTAATAGTTTTATTTAAATGAATTAAAGCCCCATTACTACTCAAAATTGACGAAAATTTCGTACAATATTTCGTAAAAATAAAGTAAAATAATAAAAAAATCAGTGTTCCTTATAGCAATTGCCCAAATTTCAAAGCGGGATGGTGTCTGGTAACATAGATTTTTGTAGATACAAAGTGCTTGTTTTTATTTTTTGTGACACAATAAATTCCATTTTAATTTTCCGCAAATATATCTATTCATACGACACTCGAACACGAAAATGTTACCAGACAACATCTGGCGTTGACATTTTGGATTTTGCTATATTAAGGAACACTGATTTTTAATTGTTTAACTTTATTTTACGAAATATTGTACGAAATTTTCGTAGATTTTGAGTAGAAATGGGGCTTTAAATATTTTACATTTAGTTAATTTTAAGGCATATTACTGTTATTATGCATTATGAACTAAAAATGTTATAAAAGCATTATTAGTATGAAATAACCTTGGTCTAAAGTTATAAGAAGTGACTTTTTTTTAAATCATTTGCTTTCAAACACAGTAACTGTTATATGTACATTTTAATCTAGGATTGTTGAAAACTGTAGTCTATATGAAGGATATTTTCAGCTAACTTAGATAAATTTAAGAATCTCATGTGGTGTCTCATAATCTGTAACAAAAATTGCATGTCCACAGTTGTTAAGATTTTTAACCCTTTGCATGCTGGGAAATTTGTTGTCTGCTAAAATGTTGTCAGCTGAATTTCTAAATTTGGCATTTTCTTCGATTTTTTTTCTAAGACCATTATCAGAATAGCAAACAGTTTGGATCCTGATGAGACGCCACGTTCTGTGGCGTCTCATCTGGATCCAAACTGTTTGCAAAGGCCTTCAAAATCCGGTTCCAGCGCTCAAAGGGTTAAAATGTTTCCAAGTGTATGTTTATCAATACAAATTTACAGTGAAATGGAAAAAAAGTGATGGAATGGCATACCATAAATTAAATTTAAAATAAGCATTATTTTGTACCACCGCGAGAAAACACCATGAAAGTTTATAAAATCATTTGGTCAGAGAACATACAAAATACATTGTAGTTATAACTGTTTGCTTATTTAAATGAGAGTGGTTTCAAAGTACATACACATTTCATTGAAGTATCCATCATTTTGAATTTGGTTAATCAGAAAATAATTAATAAAATGCCTTACTTATTTAGTTGCTTGAAGATGTTTCATGTTTTTTTTTTTGGGGGGGGGAATAATCATGCACGATTTATACAAAGTCATGTACTAGTATACATCATATGAATTAATTATTTATCATGTTTCCATTTGAGCCTTCATTGAGCCTGTACAAACATTTTAAATTACAACGATTTACTTTAAATCTGCATAAACTAAAATAATTTTTGACACATCATATCGCTCAAAATGATTCATTTTCATTAATCTGCAGATATTCAATACTTGTTTCATTTGATTTGTTCATAAAAAAAATGTAATTTGATTTCAATTTTACTGACATGTGAATGTACATTAACTTTACTCTTTTTTTCATCAATTTAATTATTGCCTTTCACTGCTTTTAAACAGACTACATTATGAATTTGCTTAAGTTTTTATTATAGAGCTTTTGTAGATATTTTCCATTTGGGCATTTATTGTATTTGAATGAGTGCAACCTAACATTTGATGGTTTCAAAATAAAATTTAAAACTTTTTTCCATTAGCACAGCTTTTAATCCATATAATTTATATAGGCTGAATTGTAAAATATATATGACCAAAATTGAACAGAAACAGCAAAATGTATTAAAATTAGTTTTATAGATCTATTTAATACACGCACTTAGGAAGGTAAATGCTATTGTGAATATATGATTATGTTTTGTCCTGTCTCTATCATTTCTTGTCTGTCCTCTGTTCGTCCAGTTATTGTCGTGCTCACTCATTGTAAACATGAGCCACGCTCCGAGAAAAGGAGGTTAAGTGCATTTGCCTAAAGTGTTGTCACTGATTTTTCTGTGCTGTCCCCCTAACTCTTACAGTGCTGGAACCGAATTTTGAAGGCCTTTGCAAACAGTTTGGATCCAGATGAGACGCCACAGAACGTGGCGTCTCATCAGGATCCAAACTGTTTGCTATTCTGATAGTATTCTTTGACAAAAAGTGAAGAAAATGATGATTTTAGAAATTCAGCAGACGACATTTTAGCAGACGACAAATATCCCAGCATGCAAACTAAACAGCATTTTTGCTAAGAAGAGACTTTCTTTAAACGAAAACTCATAAAAGCGGACAGTGTCGTCCCTGATTAGCCTGTGCGGATTGCACAGGCTTATCTGGGACGACACTTTACGCCCATGCATTAAACCCCTTTTCACAGAGCAAGGCTCATATTATTGTTTTTAACTGTACATATGAAAATTAATTAGTAACATGTAAATACCTTTTAATTAAAAGGGAGTCCTTTTTTATTCCATTATAAAATGATAATTAGGTTAATTACCAGTATAAAAGGGACACTATGTTAATTAACATTAGTTGCTATTTGTTGAAAACTTGGTGAATTTAAGGTTGTCCGATTTCTATATGAGGTCACATTCAATCTAAGAATTAATTTAAATATAAATGTAAAACGTATAATCATTTGTTTTAAATTGAGACAAAAAAGTATGATTATTGTTATATAAAAGTAATACCAGGTATGTTCGAAAACAATTTCTTTGAGCACAAACACTAGTGAGTTTCTGAATTGAAGTTTTTTCATTTAAATTAAAAGCGGATTGTTTTGAAATACCAAAACAGATAAATATAAGTATTTTGGTATAAAAATGTGTGTTAAAGGTTAACTGAGGTGTGTTTGATTGATTGATGTTTATCATAAAGTGTTATCACACAGGAGTGTTCAAGTGTTGATCAGATCAGTGCCCCTAAGCTGGAAAAATGTGTTTTGATCAAAGATCTATCAATATAATTGATGTATTATTGTTTTGATCTGTGAGCTTATTAAAATAACGGCTGCACGTATATTATCTTAATAAACGAAATATAGACGCAATAGTTGATTTAATGTAAACTTGTAATTAAACAAGGAATTCTTAATTAAATTGAATGCATTGTTAATAAAACTGAACTACGAATCGTTAATGAAATTGAACAACAATTGCCAGTTTTATGTTTTCACGTAATTTATTCCATTTGCTTACCGAGTGCTACTCCTCAAAATCTTGCATTATCATTTAGGAAGATAATAAATGATTTTTATTACATAGGCTCAATTCCTAATTCGTATCATACTGTTTATCGAATAAGCTGATTATTTAGGTATTTGATACCAAATCTCATCTTCATTCAATTGGTATTCTCGTTGTGACCCTTCATTAAACAATTTATGATTTTGGTTTTGCTTTTTATCAGAATAAAAAATCATTTGTTTCTCATCCGACAATTTTATCATTCCAGTATCTCATTCCATATGTGAAGCGTTCTGTGAAAAGGGGGTTTAATGCATGTGCCTAAAGTGTCGTCCCAGATTTGCCTGTGCAGTCCGCACAGGCCTACCAGGGACGACACTTTACGCCTTAACTGAATTTTTGCTAAGAAGAGACTTTCTTGAAACGAAAAAATCATTAAAGTGGAAAGTGTCGTCCCTGATTAGCCTGTGCAGACTTCACAGGCTCATCTAGGACGACACTTTACGCACATTCATTAAACCCCCATGTCACACAGCGAGACTCGTAGCCATGGTTGTTTTACATGTGTGTTGTTAACAACAGTTTTATGCTTTTATCAAACTAGCCTCCTGAATGTTTTTCTTTTATGGCTTTTATATCGGACTTATGATGGATTGTGACCTGGTGTTGTTACTGATATTGCTTGATGTTAACCTTGATTTAATTTGGAATAAACTTTCACAGACACTCTTGGTGTTGTTTTCTAAGTATGCATCCTTGCAGCTTACTGTACTGCTGGTTTATTATATTTTATACAAATATGAGTCATTAAAAAAAAGTGGGTTTTATGCGCAACACGTGCATTTTTATAATGAGATGCGACTGATCCATAGGCGGATGTAAAACGTTAAACCACTGTAATTTAGCAACTGCAAAGACCACGTGTCCTTGCATTGATTATTGTATCTGTTAAAGGCAGTGGGCTCATAAAAAATGCTTTGTTTGACAACACCGTGTTAAGATTTTTGTTCCTTACCAGTTATACCGGAGGGGACTTATGGTTTGCGCTCTGTCTGTCTGTATGTCTGTCTGTCTGTCTGTCATTCTGTCTGTCTGTCTGTCTGTCTGTCTGTCTGTCTGTCTGTCCGTCCGTCCGTCCGTCCGTCCGTCCGTCTGTCCGTCCGTCTGTCTGGCAGTCAGTCAGTCTGTCACACTTTTCTGGATCCTGCGATAACTTTAAACGTTCTTCATATTTTTTCATGAAACTTGGAACATGTATAGATGGCAATATGGACATTATGCACGTCATTTCATTTTGTTCCTACGTCAAAAATTCTGGTTGCTATGGCAACAAATATATAAATATACAAAAAAATCTGATAATGGTGGAGCCGGAAGGGGACATATATTGCTTGGCAATAGTCTTGTTAAATCTGGTACTTTGTTAATGTATACTGCGACTCAATAGTGTTCAAAAGACACGAATTTTCACATATAACAAATTGTACATTTACACCCGTAAACAAAGTTTGACAAGGGTATACAGGAGTTACTCTGTCGGTCTTAAATGTAAACCGTTTGTTGAGCGAACTTTTACATTTCTTACGCGATACAATTGTTACTTGAAATATGTCATCACCACGAAGTGAAAATGTTCAAGACATTTTTGTTCATGGCCAGTGATCCACAGTTATGTGCCCTTGAACTGCCATTTTAATGTCAGAAGCAAAACATGTTCGGAGTTTGTTGAGAAAACTACCAATACATTGCTTAAGCGATTGAATTGAATCTCAACACATGTCATCGCTGTGACGTATAAATGTGCCAGACTCATTTTTCCTACGCAGTAATCCTGAGTTACGTCTCCTTGATATTAGCTGTCGGGATGACTGCAGCTATGCCTGTGATTGTGCGGGGGTACTTTTTAGTCACATTTGCGACGAAACCCTAGCTTAAATTACTATGACCGAATGTCAATCTCTTTGCACGGATTAATAAATAGTGTATGGTCTCGTTTTACGGGAATTCCTGCCGTTTTGTTTTCCAAATCAATTATCAGTTACTTTTTTAAATTAACTAATTGCGGTCGCTTATTGAAAATGGTCATAGCCAAGCAATTTGTGTTTATTTTGCAAATACCACGGTATTTAATCTGCAAATCATTGAAGATGTAAAAAGGCTGAAATAATTCCAGGAATAGTTAAAAGATCTTTAACATATGTGTCGTGTTCTGAGAAAACTGGGCAAAATGCATGTGCGTAAAGTGTCATCTCAGATTAGCCTGTGCAGTCCGCACAGGCTAATCCGGTACGACACTTTCCGCCTAAACTGGATTTTCGCTAAGAAGAGACATCATTTAAACGAAAAATTCCATAAAAGCGGAAATTGTCGTCCCTTATTAGCCTATGCGAACTGCACAGGCTAATCTGGGATGACAATTTACGCACAAGCATTATGCCCAGTTTTATCAGAACACGACACATATTAACTCTTACGTTCAAGTGTGCTCTATGAAACTGTTGTTTGGTTTAAATCAACATGGGAACACGTGTTTCTTAATGAAGACATACAATGCAAAGCAACATATCTGTTACCTCGACAGAAAGATCCCAATTAGGTAGAATGAGAAGTGAAAATAAATCTGCCAATGCCAAAATTGATAATTGAAAGATACATTTAAATGTAGAATTGAAGAAAAAAATGTATGAAACGAAACGCTCAAATATAGAATTTAAAAAACCACTAAATCCAGAGTAATGCTTCACTTTCTACGACAATGCGATTCGTGGCAACATTTTGTTTATAAAAACAAATAGAGTAAACATGCCAAGAATTTCCAGTAAGACTTTTAGTAGCTAAACCCGTAAAGATGAGGAAATTGGGTACACTGAATAACTTCGAACGTTTTCAAACCATGCCGATACAGTCTGGAAGTAGTAAAGATTAATCATTGTTACCCAAAGCTCTAAAGAAACATAAAACGGTAGCATTCTACAAGCCGCCACACATGTGGTTAGCGTGTGGCTATGATATTAATTAGTAAAACATCATTGCTGAATGAAAAATAATCAAATAACGCAAAATCGACTTCTCTGAAAAATATTTTTCACTATCAAATATATATATTTTTACATATATTTATTTATATATTATACATATCACAAGGTATCCAACCCAAAATGACCCGAAAATAGGGTGCATCGCTTTGAACAGCCTATACTTCATCAATTGTGCAGCGATTTCCGTGAACTCGGTCTTATTAAACGCAGAAATGAATATCCTTTCTGGAAATGTACATATCTTCCAACTTTTTTTACAAAAACGTAGTCGATTTTTCGAATTTCTTGTTATTATTTAATTATTTTACATTCGAAATGTTTTTTTCACTTATTAATATCATAGCCTCACGCTAACCACATGTGCAAGCCGCGTGTGCTTATTCTAATTCAAGAAAAGACATTGTATAAGGCTGTTCTCTCACGGTTTATGGGCATCACACCTCACAATGTCAAAGTTAAATAAAGCTTTACGATTAGCACATACTATTACTGGATTTTTTGGGAAGCCGATATTATTGAAGCCAAATGTAAATTAAGTGTCCTTTGTACTATGTATTATTTTCTATACAGCTAAGCAAATATAATGTAAAGTTACTTCCGCAGATCAACTTTACATTTATTTATTATTAATCGGATATGTTCTGGTACAGAATACTCTGTACTCATACTTTTAACGGTAATCGATAAATTCTAAGTATTAAGTAAAAACAACTCAAGGTCAATACATATTAAAGCTGGCGAAATAGTGAGACAATTTAAATAGGGCTTGTAGATGCAGTAAACGTATAATAAGAATAAGACTATAATAATATACCGGTTTTTTCTTGTAACAAAAGACATTGTTCCGATAAATGTTTGCTACCTACCTTTAATGTTTACCACGTCTTTTCACATTCTTAACAGCCTATGTGAAACCTTCGCAACACTATCCATGCATGACTGCCATACACGTAGATTGCATAACTTTCTAAATTATCAAGTCGTATTTAACTGAACAGTTAAGACAAATATTTAGGTAAAATTTACAATTCAATATTCGGAATTAATGGATAAACTCTCAGGTGAGTGCTAGTTTAGCATATGTGCACCGATTCAGACAAAACAAATCGATATCAATGTTTGCGAATAAGGAATTTGTCATCGATACACCAATACCGACATGTACTTACACAACTATTTTGCCAATCAGGAAAGAATCTGTTCTAGTTTTATCTACTTTATGTTATTTTATAATAAATGCCCATTTTCAATCAACAATACTGTGTGTTTTTTTTTCCTTCACGACATACTAGTCCGTCCGGTCTATGACCTTGTCATTTCGAGAATACATGAACAAGTGTAAGCGTGCAAATGTTTGACAGTATTCACACTTTTAAATTTTAGACCTGGGCGAGAGTTCCTGGTTTTGCGCGGGAACGGAATGGCGTTACTGGAAGAGCATGAAGTGTGACGGGGTCAAATTCTGCCCTCTAGGGGACGACGAGTTCAACTGTGGTAATGCACATATTTCGGGATGAAACCCCAAATTGTCCTGATCAATTATATCATCAAACTCTCCAAAGACACCTTTTTACAGGTTCTTTAATTAAACGGACCACAGGTAGCCAATGTCAGTCGATGCCATCAAGCTAAATTGAGTTAATCTAACCATCCTTCGACATTCATATGTTCGCTATTCGTTGAATATCTTTAATTACCATCAGCTGCATATTTATAAACTATGAGTTGAATATCAGTCGATAATCTGTTGAATATTCATTTACAAATGTATAATCAATCGAGTGTCGATTTATAAACAATTAAGCATTCGAATATATATTTTAAATCGGTTGCAGGTGATTAACCGTACACAATACTGTGTGTATCCATTGGAAATCATGCAGGTGATTAACCGTACACAATACTCAGGTCATTATATGTTAAAAATAAGTTGAATTGATTACCACACCTGAAGTTTTACATGTTTTATATGAGCTCGCTATGTGAAAACTGAGCTTAATGCTTGTGCGTACATTGTCTTCTCAGATTAGTCCATGCAGTCAGCAAATACTGACCAGGGACGTGACTTTCCGCTTTAATAGTATTCTTCGTTTATATGAAGTCTCTGCTTAACGAATATTCTGTATATGCGGAAAGTGTCGTCACAGATTGGCTTGTGCAGTCCGCACAGTCTAATCAAGTACAACACTTGAATCATATGCATTTAGGCCCGTTTTCCCAGAGCGAGCAAAATAATATGTATTAAACTATGAATACTTACCTGCCCAAGCATGCACATTCAATGTTATAATATATAATAATTATATGCATCATAATTGTGGAATGAGGTATTTTAACGGCGTAAACGCGAATTCTGGCTGCATGTGTCGGAATATAATTTTCGTCATGCTGTATTCGTCCACATTATTTTGAGATTCAAAACTTCCTCGTTGAGGTTAACATAGAGATAAGGGTGCGCTAACATATTAGCAGATTGTGTTTTTGTTTGTGATATTCTTCTCGATAGCAGATAAGAACAGGTAAGTTACATATGGGTTAAAGTCTGTGTTAGAGGATTATGTATTGATTTAAGTTTAATATAGAAATATCATTTCATGTAAAACATATTTTCACGGGTGGCGAAACTTTCATTCTGTAAAGCGAATCTCCCCCTCTAGAACGTTTATTTGCGTGTTCATGTTGGTTGGTTTTGTGCTTCCATTGGGACTATCAATAATATACCAGCAGCACAGAGTCTTTTTGAGCAATATAGCGTGAGTGTATGTGGTTGGAACCTACTGTATTTGGGAATAAGCTATAACTAGTAAGCTATTTGATGTCGCCAACCCCCCCCCCCCCCTTCCTAAAAAAAATAAATAAATAAATTAGGGTGAAGAAGTCGCTCGTTTTTCTTTTTTAACGAACACTTTAAGGTCTTACTTGTATTCAGAATAACGTTCGAGAACATTGGCATACCCTACTTAAACAGCGCGATTGGTCGTGTTGAAGGTTTTTTTTAACACCCGGTGACATTATTTCACGGTTCGCCACGCTCGTTTGTTCTCTCATTTACGTAATTGTTTAATGCAATCAAGCTAACCTCAACAGTAAAAACACCCTCCATAGGGCGTGTTTTTTTACAACATTCCCCCCCCCATACAAAAATAACATAAAATAAGTTAATAAATAAATAAATTAAATTAATTAATAAATTAATGAAATAAATAAATAAAATTAATAAATACAATACTTATACTAATAATAAAAAAATATATAAGGAAGGTAGGTAGTCAAAATTTGTTCAGTATTATTGTTTACAGAGGACGACGAGCTCGTTCATTTGAAGGTTGTTCGATGGCCGAAATCGTCTAAATCTAAATTAAACGTTCTCTCTTTATATAAAAAAAGTAAATGAATAAATACATTAACAACTATGGTTGTGTCAAGTGGGTTGGCACAATGAAAGCAAATCGTTCAGATCGTATGAAACCATGTTGTTAAGGCACTTGCATGGAATCGAGAAAAAAAAACATAGGTCAATTGTATTTACAGATCAAACGACTTCAACTTCAATGGAATACTCTTCAACGCCACGGTGGACATTTACTGACTGGGACAACATTAGAATGCCCACTTTCAAACCTATTACACCGAGACCGGAAATGTCGTGGTTCGATGACCAGAACAACCAGTACAACCATAACAACCAGTACGACCAAAACAACCAGCCATACCAGCACAGTCAGGACGGGACACCGTTGTCCCTATATGGTGGTCAAATTGCGGGTATCATCGTTGGAGGCGTTTTCTTCGTCATAGTGATGCTTACCATATGTTGCTGGTATGCGTTCAAACCTTCAGGCAACTAGGTTTTTAGCATCGATTTGATAGGGGCACTGTATTCAGATATTCGGAAAGCTATACATTGTTCTAGTTGTATTGAACAAAATGTGTTTGACAGTAACGCCGGGTATTTTTAAGTATGCTATAATGTACCCCGGGTACGGAACATACTTTTAAAGGCAACCGGCCATACTCCGGTGAACTTTTTAGAATATTTTCCGTACCCCGGGTACTTTGTAGTATACTTAAGACTACCTTTTAAGTAGTACCTGAGCCGACAATGACCAATCTTGGGAGGCTCAATTGGTTGTTGTCGGCTCAGGTAATTCTTTACATTACCCCCGGTTACTCGCAGGTATACAACTATGTAACCCGGGTACGGAAAATACACCAAAAGGCACCCGGTCATGCTCCGGGGTACTTTTAAGAATAATGTCAGTACTCAGGGTACTTTGTAGTACACTTAAGTAGTACCTGGGGAACTTTAAAGTAGTACATGAGCAAACAATGAACTATCAAGCTCGACTATGTCTTCAAGAACCTATCCTTTTATGCATATGTATTATCGTTGTGTTAATATTTGTGTCGTGTTCTGAGAAAACTGGGCACAATGCATGTGCGTAAAGTGTCGTCCCAGATTAGCCTGTGCAGTCCGTACAGGCTAATCCGGGACGACACTTTCCGCCCAAACTAGATTTTCGCTAAGAAGAGACATCATTTAAACAAAAAATACATAAAAGCGGAAATTGTCGTCCCTGATTAGCCTGTGCGGACTGCACAGGCTAATCTGGGATGACACTTTACGCACATGCTTTTTGTCCAACTTTCTCAGAACGCGACACATTTACGTATGCACCCACACGTTACACAGATCACAGATACTTTGTTTCCACAAGCCTTTTAAACAATGTTGATGCATTGCATTTATTGACAAACAAAATAGAAAACTGTAAATTGATGTACAATATACATGTATCTATAATATACATTTTATAGCAACGTGGTCCTTTGTGTTTAAATGCACGATAACCCATGTTAGTGTCTTTGTTTCAATTTTAGATTGACATTTTCAGGGCCATAAAACGTCGTCAAGAGCGTCAAGAGCGACTCGCAGACGACCAACGCCCTCTTGTGACCAACAGCATTACCACACCTTCCATGCAGCGCCTCCCCGCCCAAGGCTCGACGGAGGTCGCCATTCCACCCGGTTACCGGCTTGCCCCCGCGCATCCCGGTGCCCCTGCCCCCAGGGGAGCCATAGGCCTAATCATCGTCCGGCGCGTCTTCTGCATTACCAACGTCGCGCGACCAGAGCCGACAGTTCCGATGTCTCCGCCTCCATATGAAACGTTGGGTCCTGTCACGCCGGAAATATTAACACCGGAAGGAGTCCCTATAGAAAGCGATGCGCCTCCGCCGTACAGGGAAAGATACTGAAACAGTGATTATAAGAGATGTTTAAACACAAAATATGCCGATTTGTGCTTTACGCCATTCATTTCAATTGTTGTGTCAATATTCGTTTACGTGTATTGGTGCAGGGTACACATTTTGTGACAAATTAACTAGCCGTTAAATGGTTGTGTCGTGTCTGTGGTATGTCGATGTTTTCATTTATCTGTCTGTATGAATGTTGTGCTTATTTAAATTGAAATGTGTCGTGTTCTGAGAAAACTGGGCATAATGCTTGTGCGTAAATTGTCATCCCAGATTAGCCTGTGCAGTCCGCACAGGTTAATCAGGGACGACAATTTCCGCTTTTACGGAATTTTTCGTTTAAATGATGTCTGTTCTAAGCGAAAATCCAGTTTAGGCGGAAAGTGTCGTCCCTGATTAGCCTGTGCGGACTGCACAGGCTAATCTGGGATGACACTTTACGCACAAGCATTTTGCCCTGTTTTCTCAGAACACGCCACAAATGTCAAAGTAAACTTTTGTTCTTTGATATCTACTGAGATCAATCCAAAAACGAACAATTTGCTTTTAAGAGATTTTTATTTTGTTACTCACACTTGTTATATTGCTGTTGATTGTTTTTTTTTATAAACACACGAATATTTTGTACATTTTGCTATAATATAATATTTCGTTATATTTCGCTTTATAAATTGATGTAAGGACGTACACGCAAACACAAAATATGATTCCTTATGTCAATTAATGTATAAATGTCTAGGCGATACATTTTGTCTCGTTCAGTCGCTTGTGCTTTGCAGGCCAACATACGAATTGAAAATGTTCACACTTTGATGGAATAAGTAGACTCGGATCATGGATTGTTAAGTCCAATAAAACCACGGATATGATAACAGCAAACGGTTATTTCTGTTTCATGCATTTAAATGTGCAGGATTTGTATTTGCTTTCGTGTTTTCACGTTTGTTGAGTTCATTCAATCAGAAATAAATAGACTATTCAATTTAAATTGAATCATATAGAAGTTCATCGTAGGGAAAAGCTGAACACGTTAACATTGATTAATTTCGTTAGAAATGGCGTCATGTTTCTTGTTGTACACACCTTTTATATCGTCTGTCTAATTAAAATTAAATCACGGAATCAAATCATATATTAGTTTCGTATTAAATTACAACGTCTGAATAGAAAATGTCAATGTCAACTGAGTTCAATCTATATAAGTAATAAAGGTGTTCGACGATGCACCTTTGATTGGGTAGATAACATTGATTGTTTTTTTGGTTTGCTATTTAAACTATACATGTATTTAATTTTTAGTTGCTGCTGGCGGTAGTCCAACTTGTTGACGCTCTCAAATATTAAGCTACTTTTTATATGGTAATATTTGGAGTTCCAAAGAATTTAGCCCGTATAAAAAGTATCTCTAAATTCTTGGCAACGTCTTATAAATAAGACTACTGCTGGCGGTTAAAGTGAAATTTGTTGTTGTGTTTCTGATGTTTAATAATGATGATTGTTTTGTATATCCTTGTACAACATATGCATTTTTAAAAACGTGCACACGCTTGTAATATAAACACTGTATGTAATATGCTCTTGGTTTTGTGTATTTATATATTCAAGTTGAGATTGGGTTGAAGTTCTAGGTTCAAAACATGAACTGGACCCATATATAATACAACATACTTGGTCGTTCGTTTAAAAATTTCATCTCCCGGGTATATTTTTGGAATAGTGGTATAACTTTTTTCTACAATGCAATCAACTTCAGCCTATAGTATAACAGTCGTCTTTAGACCATTCGCTTTTCTAAACAAAATTTACTCCGAGGTAAAACTCTATCGTCAGAACTCAGGTTTTGACAAAACAACTTGGCTTGTGTGGTCCAACACAAGGTATGGAGGCACAGAAGTGCCTTACGCAGACCTGGTGGACGTCACATTGAGAAGCACGATGGCCATCAGTCAAACTGACATCGGGACCACCTGTCGGGCAGACATCGGGATGTTTAGTCGGGCGGGCATCGGGATCATTAGTAGGGCGGACATCGGAACTAGTCGGGCGGACATCGGAACTAGTCAGGCGGACATCGGAACTATTCGGACTGACATCGGAATGTTTAGTCGGGCCGACATCGGAATTGACTTTCGGAACTACTGACATTCAATTGTGAATACACAGGGTATTGACAGCTTTTTAAGAACTTTGCAACATTGAGGCAAAGGTAAGCGACGATAGACAGCGGCTATGCTATCTCATAATAGTACTGTTCAGTTGAGTCACAATCTTGTATTGAATACTGTTTTATTACATTTATGACAAGGCTATAAGCGTGCTAGACCCACATTGTACTGACGATACGGTAGACCTCACTTGATTGCTTACATACAGCGTATAACACATGGTTCTCAGATTTAGGCATCACACAAACATAGTTTGTCCAAATAAGCATAAGCAATGCAGGAATATGATAAGACTTTAAAACAATTAGGATTTGCGCCATACAGTAATAATTCTGAAAACATTCGTTGTATTTATAAACGCTTGTCTATGAATATGCGAACCAGATGGGTGGATTTTGCATATCAGTTTGTCTGGCATAGATCCGCATTTCTCTGATTTTGTTAAATTGGTTACTGTCCCAGATAAGCCTGTGCAGTTCGCACAGCCTAATCAGGGATGACACTTTCCGCTTTTATGGTATTGTTTGTTTAAAGAAAGTCTCTTCTTTGCGAAAATTCATTTTTGGTGGAATGTGTCTTCCCTGTTCAGCCTGTGCGGACTGCACAGGTTAATCAGGAACGACACCGTAACGCAAATGCATTAAGCCCCGTATTCAGCAAGGCTCATATTCATTTAACTCTTTCAGTGCTGGAACCGAATTTTTAAGGCCTTTGCAAACAGTTTGGATCCAGATGAGACGCCACAGAACGTGGCGTCTCATCTGGATCCAAACTGTTTGCTATTCTGATAGTATTCTATGAACAAAAATCGAAGAAAATGCTAATTTTAGAAATTCAGCAGACGACATTTTAGCAGACGACAAATTTCCCAGCATGCAAAGGGTTAAATATTATGGCTAACTTGCCCAAGCATGCACATTTAATGTTATAATAATATGCAAAATCATTGTGGAATGAGATATGTTTACAGCGTGAAAGCGACACCTGGCTTCATGTGTCGTAACATGATACGTTTGTATTCTTCACGCTGTATTCGTCCACATACATGTAAGATTCAAATCTTCCTTATTGAGTTATACATAGATGTACAGGTGCCAACAAATATTGGCCGATTGTGGTTTTGTTTTGTGATATTCGTATCGATAGCAGATACAAACAGGTAAGTTGCATATTAAATTGTGAATTAGAAGATTATTTATTGATTTCAGTTTAATATAGAAATATCATTTAATTAGTGTTCATATAAAACACGTTTTTAAGGGTTGCGAAACTTTCATTCGGTAAAACGGATCTCCACCCACTGATATTCTATTTACATAAGCGTGCTTATGTCAGTTGTGTGCTTTGACTGGAAGTATCAATCCACCTTTGTTTGGGTCTATCTAGTATTAAGACATTGGCTATACAAAATAAGTTGTTTGTTGCCACCAACACCCAAAAATATAGGACAAACAAGTCGACCAAAGTTGTTGTTTTTTGTTAACTTATTATTCCCATTTAAATAAGGATATTAAATGTCAGAAATCTAAATAATCTCTTTGTTACTATTATGTCCTTATATGTAAAATTTAATTTTGTGGTTATGATTGAACGTACTAAAAATGACCAAAAGCGCATTCTTGAATACGGAAAAAAGTTAAGGGTCGGGGCCCCAAAAAGGAGTCGGTCGGGCTAATGTAAACGAAATTGTTTAGGCTGACCTTGTATTCAGGATCAAGTTTGAGAACAGTGGCATCCACTACTTCAAGAGAACACGGGTTCGTGTAAAAGTTATTCTTAACATCCGGTGACATCATTTCTCGTTTCGCCCTGTTCTCGCCTTAACAAAGTGATGTACATGCATCAAACTGGATGTTAATAGTTAAACACATAAATAAATAACATAAATGTATAATGGTTTTCAATTTTGCCGTGGTCTTGTCCTATGTTTGTGTGTGTGTGGGGGGGGGGAATCAAGATTTCACCGAGGAAACCATCCTGTCCTGCATGGTGATCTCCAACCATTTGCCGGGATCAGAGATTGAACGGTTTGATAGACACTGTGCATGCTTCGCGAAATTGCCGGTCCGCCGGTCCTGACCGGCAGATTTCCATTTTGTCCGACAGGTTTAATAAGAATGTCGGTCCTGGTGACCGGCAAACGTGAAATGAATGCAAATAAATCATATATTTTTTCAAAGTTAAAAATTCGAAGAGCAAACCCCTTACAACATCATGAAAATGAAATCACTCATTGTTTTAATGTTTGCAATAAGTTTTGTTACGTACACTTAGCTAATCCAACTGCACAACACCTACTTCAAACTCAGTCGCAAATCGGCAACTGCGTTCTGCTAAAATGCAATTGAAAACGTAACAGTCCAAGATAAATTAAATAAGTTATCCAGACGATTTAATTACATGCAAACGCAGTGTATTTGTATTTTCAGAAATTGACTTCCATTTTCGTCAGGTTTTCAGAAAGTCCCCGGGAAGCACGTTTTTTTCATGACTGCGTATGATGCAATAAAACGCTTTGTATCATATTGCATTCAATCTAAATTTAAATTCACTCATCCATAAATGAACAGATTTTTGTTTGATTTATGTTGTAATAATATTGGATTATCGGATATATATGCACATTATAAAAGCGGTATGTATACATTTATCAATACACATTTCCTTTTTTAATTTCGTTCATTGTCTTTGATCTGTTGCGTGTTGGCTTCACCTTCACACCCTTNTCGCTTAAAGGAAATCTCTTTTTAGCGAAAATCTATTTTAGGCGGAAATTGTCGTCCATGATTAGCCTGTGCGGACTGCAGAGGCTAATCTGGGACAACACTTTACGCTCATGCATTAAACCCCCTTTTCACAGAGCGCGCCTCAAATATTAAACAATAGAGCCATGATGGCCATGAAGGGTCAACTGTGTAAAATCCGAAGAAAACATCGTTCTTGCGACATGCTTGAAAAAAATGTATAAAGATTCATTGTGGTTTTTATTTAAAAAGAGGAAAAATAACATTCGGACGAATTATAGTTGTCCTTTGCTACTTATCCAACTGTGTTATATACTTACTCCTATATGGTCATAAATATATGGTCTTATAGACTGTTTTCATCAGACATATCGAATTAGTTTCACATTTATCTTTCACATTTATACAAAATCATAATCCTATTCCAAATGGATAAGAAAATGTTTCGGTAATTGGTTTTGAAATTAATTTAAGAACATACATTTTTATGCATTGTCTGCTTACGATAACAGTATTCCACAGCGAATTCTGCATTTCTGATTCACTAAAAAGAGTGTGTTATATCTGGTAAAAAAGTGTCGAGTAATCGGGAATCGAAGTGCAATTGTCATTGAGATGATCGGTAAACGAAATGCCAATGAAAATTTTGCATGCGACTCTTTAAAGATTTTAATTTCCTAAAATACTTTAGAAAACTAAAATGTAACATGTTGTAACATTAATGGACATATTGATCTTTAATTTCGAATAGTAAGAACGTTCTTGATTTAAATCCAAGTATTTTTATTTTGTTGAAATATGTACTGATCATCCAATTCATGCTGATTATCGATGGAATTTTATCTTATATATATACATGTATAGATATAATCAACCGTTTTTCCGCGAATTCCTTTCTTCGCAATACGAAGTGCTATACCATTAATAGAACAAACAATGCTCCGTGTCTGAACACGACGGAAAACCGTAAGTGCCTTCGTTGTTACACATTAAAATCCAGAGGGCGACAATGCGAGAGTGCGAGGATACGATGACGAGAGTGCGAAAATACGATGACGAGAGTGCGAGAATACGATGACGACAGTGCGACAATGCGAGAGTGCAAGAATACGATGAGAAGAGTGGGAGAATACGATGACGAGTGTGCGACAATACGATGGCGACAGTACCATCTGACTATCGCATTGTCGTCATTGTACTATCGCAATGTCGCCATCGTACTATCGCGTTGTCGCACTGTCGTCATCGTATTCTCGCACTCTCGCATTGTCGTCATCGTATTCTCGCACTCTCGTCATCGTATTCTCGCACTCTCGTCATCGTATTCTCGCACTATCGCATTGTGGCCGTCTGGATTTTAATGTATAACCACGATGGCCATAACGGTATTCCGTAGAAAACCAAATGAACAGAACATACATGTACATGCAAAAAAGCTGAAGAACTCACCTTTCGATAAGTTTACAGCGGAAAAGCGAAACCAGGCTCTTGTGTCGAAATATAATATCGTCAAGCTGTATTTGTCCACATTATTTTGAAACATCCTTAACCTTGAAAAATTGGCCGGTTGTGTTTTCGGGTTGTGATATTCGTCTCGATAGCAGATACAAACAGGTAAGTAACATATGGTTTAAAGTGTTAATTAGAGGATTTTGTATTTATTTCAGTTTAATATATAAATATCATTTAATGAGTGTTCATATAAAACACATTTTCACGGGTGGCGAAACTTTCATTCGCTAAAACGGATTTCCACCCACTAATATATTTATTTATATACGCATGTTAATGTCTGTTGTGTGATTTCATTACAGAAATTCACACACTCTCTTTGTAACTTTTATATCCTTATATTTACAAGGTAATTTTGTGGATATTATTGAACGTACTGAAAATGATCAAAGGGGCAATCTGGAATACGGAAAAAAGTTAAGGGTCGGCGCCCCCCCCCCTCTCCAAAAGGAGTCGGTAGGGCTAGTGTTCACGAAAAAGAATCAAGTTCGAGAACAATATCATCTACAGGCATCTACTACTTCCAGATTACATGGGTTCGTGTTAAAGCTTGTTTACACCCGGTGACATTATTTATCGTTTCGCTTGGGCTCGCTTTAACATAATACATAAATGATGTACACGCAATCAAGCTGGACCTCAACAGTTAAACACTCTTCATAGGACGATTTTGTTTTAACAAACATCTTCCACAAAAATAATGTAGGTAGGTCGATAAAATGTGTGTCTTTCCCACTCACGAAGGCTGTTCAATGACCGCAATCGCATACATCTCTATTTAACGTTCTTTCTTAATAAATAAATAAATAAATAAATTGTGGAGCGTCGTGAGAAAACCGGGCAAAATGCTTGTGCGTAAAGTGTCATCCCAGGGACGACACTTTCCGCCTAAACTGGATTTTCGCCAAGCAGAGACATCATTTAAACAATAAATACCATAAAAGCGGAAATTTTCGTCCCTGATTAGCCTGTGCGGACTGCTTAGGCTAATCTGGGATGACAATTTACGGACAAGCATTATGCCCGGTTTTCTCACGACGCTTTATTGCGCTGGGTGTACAACGTATTCACCAGATCATCAGAGTCCTGCATCGAGTGTTACACCATGCCATTCAATAAACGCAAAATATTTAGCGACAGAAGTTTTAGCACAATTGGACCCAAATTGTGGGATAATCTACCATTGAGTCTGAAGCAAATCTCCTCGATTGACTGTTTTAAAAGAAATCTGAAAACGCACTTCTTTAAAGACTATTTCTCCTTGTCTTAACAAGTCAATAAACTTTAAAAAAAAATAGTGACATTTGTTACTGTAAACTAGAAGACTAATATTTATCTGTATCTATATTATTATTCTGTATCTTAATTGGTTTTAAGATGTTGTGATACGAAAATTTTAGCTTTTAGTTTTATATAATTCTTATTTTTTAATTTGTTAATTTTATTTTTCATTTATATAGTTTGATTTATATAGATTATGTACCGCGTCATTGAATATGTTTAATGTAGAAATAGACGTTTTAGCAAATACATGTAAACCAGTTTCGTTTTCAGTTTCAATTCGGATGCACGGAGATATTGTTTCGTATATGACATATCTATTACCTTGATAACAATACATTAGTCATTTCCGTCGCCAGTTTTGGCGGGTGGCAGTTAAGTTGTTTTTGCGGTTGTAAGGGGTCTTCGTTGCCACTGGTAATCTCAGAACATTAGGAAATCATTTGCAAAGAGTCTGTCAATATAAGAATACGAAATATCTCTAGTTTGCAGGTATGTGAATCTGTACGTAAACATTGGAAGACATGCGCACAAGTGTTATTCTTTCGTTCTTGTTAACTGTTACATGTTTAACCACACTAACCCAAATCAGCCTCAAATTGTATGTAATATAACACCAAACAGCTCAAAACAAAACAGGATATACCGCCATACCGATGTGAAAAGGCTGACATACTAGAAGTAGAACATACGAAGAGTTATCAGTAAATTAAAAAGTCTCCAAGCGTATTGTACCAAGTTATAACTTATCAACATTATATAAAACCGGAGAATTAATTTACGCACAATGGTTGTGAGTTCGGCAAAATGAAAGAAAATCTGAAATATTGTATGAAACAATGCTATTTGAGCACTGGCATGGAATGAAAAAAACAACACATCAATTGTATTAACAGATCACACGACTGAACATGCCGCCGGGCCGACCGCCACAGAGCAAACACGTACCATCGTTCGTAAGGGACGTTGAAATCGCGGTTGGCATCTTTGGATGCCTTTTAATCTTAGCGATAATCTGGGCCATATGTTGCAGGTACACGTTCAACGTTTAAAACAAATAGTTCTTGACCATCGATTTGATGTAACATTCGGAAAGCTAAGAATTCACATAGAAAAGACATATTTATGTGAGTGTTATTTCTGCGATATACATGAGCTGTTCTGAAAATTACTGCAGCTTATATAGATCTATGAATATTTTTATGAAGATAATTGTGTTTCTCGTATTTGCTCGACTGTGTCGTGAAAATGTACTTAGATGCTTAATTCTTATCGTTGTATATATATTTACGTATGCATCCAAACGTTGCACATAGCCCATGTTCTTTGTTTGCACAAGTTTTCATTTTGACAATGTGGATACGTTGCATTTCTTAGAAAAATAGAAAACTTTAAAGTTCTGTAAAATATATACATGTATCTATGCTATGCAGTGGTCCTTCGTGTTTAAATGCACGATGACCCATGGAAATGACCTTGTTTCAATTTTCAGATGTATATTTTTAGGAAAAAAAAGCGTTTTCAAGTGCGATTCAACTACGAACACCCTCGGGTGACGAACAACCCTAGCACCAGGTCCACGCAGCGCCTCCCCACCCAAGGCTCGACGGAGGTCGCCATTCAACCCGCTTACCGGCTTGCCGCAGCCCGACCCGGTGCCCTTGTCCCTACGGAAGCCATAGGCCTCACCATCGACCGGGGAGTCTTCTGCATCACCAACGTCGCGCAACCAGAACCGGAAGTGCCAGTGGGACCGCCTCCATATGAAACGTTGTTTCCTGTCTTGCCGGAAATGCTTACACCGGAAGGAGTAGAAAGCGATGCGCCTCCGCCGTACAGGCAAAGATACTGAAACAGAGATTATAAATGATGCTTAAACACAAAATATCCCCATATGTGCTATACGCCATTAATTACAATGGTTGTGTCCATATCGTGTCTTGTTCTGATAAAACTGGGCATAATGCTTGTGCGCAAATTGTCATCCCAGACTGCACAGGCTAATCAGGGACGACAATTTCCGCTTTTATGGATTTTTTCGTTTAAATGATGTCTCTTTTTATCGAAAATCCAGTTAAGGCGGAAAGTGTCGTCCCTGATTAGCCTGTGCGGAATGCACAGGCTAATCTGGGATGACACTTTACGCACATGCATTTTGTCCACTTTTCTCAGAACGCGACTCATTGGTGCAGGGTACATATTTTGTGACAAATTAACCAGCCTTTACTGAATTTGTTGTTTCTGTCGTATGCCTTTTTTTATATCTGTCTTCATGTATTTTGTGGTTATTCGAATTGAAATGTCAAAATAAGCATTTTTCTTTGAGATCTACTGTGATCCATCCAAAACGTACACTTTGCATTTAAGAGATTTTTAGTTCGTTATTCACGCTTGTGATATTGCTGTTGATTATTTTTATTTATTTCAACTTACTAGAATATTGAGCATTTTGTTTAACTTCAACGCGTACTGTTTAATTGGTAAGTCACGTTTTGTCACATATGAAAGTTAAAATCTCGTGCCCCCCCCCTCCTGAGACGAGTTTTGCCAGCATAATTAATTAACAATTAATAAAAATCGCATCATCGGTTGAACAAGAGCTTAATATTTTGTTTTATTTTAAAACACACACATCCCGGATATCTTTTTTTTTATCGTGATATATATAGGATCTGACATTAGTTGTCATATCATACCATATTGTATTAAACGTGTTCAGGAATTTTGTTAGTAAGCGAGCCTTTGGCGAATGTCGTGACGTCATTTCATGTTGACGACGTCATTTCACCAAAATTAAAGCCATGCGATTGGTTAGTTATTGATTCTGTAGCCAATGAAAACGCTTAAAAATATTGTATTACACGTGTGTAATATAAAAATATATGTTATGGTGATATTACACGGGAAACAAGGTATAGCATGTGATAAAACTTTTTCAACTAAGCAACCAACGTCAGCCTAGAGTATAGCGGTCTTCTATAGACCATGTACTTTTCTTAACCAAATTTACTCCGAGGTAAAACTCCATCGTCGGAACGCAGGTTTTGACAAGACAGCTTGTCTTGTATGGTCCAAAAAGGTATGGAGGCACGGAACGGTCGTACGCAGACCTGGTGGACTTAACCATTGAGAAGCGCGATGGCCATTAGCCAAACTGACATCGAGACCACCTGTCGGGCTGACATCGGGATGTTCAATCTGAACGCTTCGGACAGTGGGCTACACCACACCGTTATGGCGGAATTGTCAGAGGGTTCCCGATTGCGGGATGTTAAGTCGGGCGAACATCGGAACTAGTCGGGCTGACATCGGGATGTCTAGTCGGGCGAACATCGGAACTAGTCGGGCTGACATCGGGATGTTTAGTCGGGCGAACATCGGAACTAGTCGGGCGGACATCGGGAGTATTAGTAGGGCGGACATAGGAACTAGTCGGGCCGACATCGGATTGACTTTCGGAACTACCGACATTTAATGGGGATTACACAGGGTATTGACAGCTTTTTTAAGAACTTTGCAACATTGAGGCAAAGGTAAGCGACGATAGACAGCGGCTATGCCATCTCATAATAGTACTGTTCAGTTGAGGTACAATCTTGTATTGCATACTTTTTTATAACATTTATGACAAGGCTATAAGCGTTCTAGATCAATATTGTACTGACGATACGGAAGACCTCACTTGATTGCTTTGATACAGCGTATATTGCACGATTCTCAGATAAAGGTATCACACACACATAGTTTGTCCAAATCAGCATAAGAAATGCAGGAATGTGAACTTATTTTAAAATAATTAAGATTTGCATCCGACATTAATAATTCTGAAAACATTCGTTGTATTTTGAAACGCTTGCATATGCATATGCGAACCAGAAGGGTGGATTTTGTGCCTGACATCGGTGAGTCTGGCATAGATCCGCATTGCACTGATTCAGTTCCATTGGTTACTGTCCAAGATAAGACTGCGCATTTCGCACAGCCTAATCAGGGACGACACTTTCCGCTTTTATGGTATTTTATGTTTAAAGAAAGTATCATCTTAGCGAAAATCCAGTGTATGCGGAATGTGTCTTATCTGATCAGCCTGTGCGGACTGCACGGGTTAATCTGGGACGACACCGTAATGCACATGGATTAAGACCGGTTTTCCCACAGCGAGGCTCATATACATTTAAATAGTATTGCTAACTGGCCGCATGCACATTAAATGTAACAATAATATCCAAAATCCTTGTGGAATGAGATATGTTTACAGCGTAAAAGCGAAACCTGGCCTCATGTATCGGTTATATGATATTTGTCACGCTGTATTTGTCCACATAAATGTAAGATTCAAATCTTCCTTGTTGAGGTATACATAGATGTACATGTGCCAAAAAATTTTGGCCGAGTGTGGTTTTGTTTTGTGATATTCGTCTCGATAGCAGATACAAACAGGTAAGTTACATATGATTTAAAGTGTGAATTAGATGATAAAATATAAATAGAACTATCATTAAATGAGTGGTCATATGAAACACATTTTCACGGGTGGAGAAGCTTTCAATCGGTAAAACGGATCTCCACCCACTTACATATTTATTTACATACGCGTGCTTATGTAAGTTGTATGCTTTTTAACTGGAAGTATCCGTAATGTACCAGAAGTGTTAATCAACCTTTGTCCCGACGACAATGGTGGTCTATTTGATCTATATAGCATAAGTGTATATGCTATAACCAACTAGTATTTAGACATATAGGCTATAAAAATAAGTTGTATGTTGCCACCAACACTCCAAAAATAGGGTAACAAAGTCGGCCAAAGTTGTTGTTTTGTTAAAGGGAGACTGTACGATTTTCATATGTGTTAAATTGTAATATATTGATAACAATATGTTACAATAAAACAAAATAGGCAAGAAAAAATATACATTGAAGACGAATTTCATAAAATGCAGCAAAGACAAGTTAGCGCTGGTAAAAGCCGATTCCGACACTTTTACTCGTATTTAAAAGGAAACAAAATTGTGTCTTTGTGTCGTTTGAACGAATCTGCACTAAAACTAAATTTAGATTCAAATTGTACATGCATGATATATATATTTCGATTTCAGAATTAAATATCTGGCTTATTTCGCATTTTTCGACACATGTTCTTCTTAACTTTTATTTTAATTTATATTGAAATATATGTATAACAAGTTGTTTACACATTTTATATAAATTCATAAACATTTGACAAAATCATACAGTCTTTAACTTATTATTTCCCATTTAAATAAGGATATTAAATGACAGAAATCTACATAATCTCTTTGTAACTGTTATGTCCTTATATGTAAAAGTTACTTTTGTGCATATGATTGAACGTACTAAAAATGATCAAAATGCAATCTGGAATACGGAAAAAAAGTAAAGGGTCGGCGCCCCCCAAAAAGAGTCGGTGGGGATAGTTTAAAAGAAAAATTTAAGGCTGAACGTGTATTCAGGAACAAGTTCGAGAACAGTGGCATCCACTACATCAAGAGAACACGGGTTCGTGTTAAAGCTTTTTTTTTACATCCTGCGACATGATTTCTCGTTTCGCCCTGTTCTCGCCGTAACAAAATGATGGTTATACACGCAATCAAACTTGATCGTTAAACACATAAATCATTTAATAAAATAAATGTATAATAGTATTCAATTTTGCCGTAGTCTTGTTCTATGTGTGTGGGGGGGGAGGGGGGGGGGTAAAGAAACNAACCATCCTGTCCTGTATGGTGACCTCCAACCATTTGCCGGGATCAGGGATTGAATGGTTTGATAGACACTGAATAAATTCATTCCAATAGATTAAAATGTCTTTCGTATTCGTTGTTAATGTAGGGTTTGTGTTATACTAGTACATATCAGCCGCGATGGTTTTTAGCGTGTGCTTTGTTGCGTTGGGTATTTAAAGTAGCATTGCTTGCAAGGAGATCTTGTTCCGAATATGACCTATTCGTTACCTTGATGAAAATACATTAGTCATTCAGTTTTGATGGGTTTCAGTTAAGTTGTTTTTGCAGTTGTAAGGGGTCTTCGTTGCTATTGGTGTTTTCTGTACATAAGGAAAGCATTACCAAAGCGCCTGCCAATACAGGATTTCGAAATCTCGCTAGCTTGCTTGTTTGCGAATCTGTACGAACACATAGGAAGATATGCGGGCGCAAACATCTCGGGGCTTTTTCGTCCAAACTTATTCATTGTCTCTTCAAAATCAAAATGCCAAACTCACATGTACACAGGTGCTATTCTTAAACCACAGAAACCAGAATCAACCTGAACGTTATTGTAATATTACACCGAACAGCTCATAACATATCAGGACATACCGCCATACAGATAGGAAATGTCTGACATACTAGTAGTAGAACATACATGGTTACCAGTAAATTAAATATTGTGAAGTTTTATTGTACCAAATTAAAACTTATCAACATTATATAAAACCGGAGAATTAACTTACGCAAAATGGTTGTGTCAACTGAGTTAAGCAAAATGAAAGAAAACCTGAATTATTGTATAAAACAATGCTATTTGAACACTTGCATGGAATGAAAAAAAAATGTAAAAAAAATCAATTGTATTAACAGATCACACGACTGATTGGGACAACTTTAAGATTCCTAATTTCAAACCAACCACACAGACACCGGAAATGTCGTGGGTCGATGACCAGAATATCCAGTACGACAAGAACAGCCAGTACGGGATAACGCCATACCAGAACAGCCAGGGGGGGACAACGGCGTCCCTAGGGGGTGGTGAAATTGCGGGTATCGTCGGGGGATGCGTTTTATTCGTAGGGATGATGCTTGCCATATTGTGCGGGTATACGTTCAATCTTTAAAACAAATAGTTCTTGAACATCGATTGATGGGACATTCGGAAAGCAATTAATTGTTTAAGCTGTCTTGAACAAATCTGTTCTTTTACACACAGTGGTTTTTGTGCATTTTATCATCGAAAGACACAGCCTATCTAACTTTATCAGCGTTGCAAGTTTTGTTCTGTAATTGTTAGTGCATTGAAGCATAAGTATTTAGATGCGATATGTACATTCTCATAGAAAGTACATATTTATGTGAGTGTTATTTCTGTGATAAAACTAGGCTGTTCTAAAACTAACTGCAGCTTACATTGACCTATGAATACCTTATGAAGATAATTGTGTATATTGTATTCGCTCGACTGTGTCGAGAAAGTGTACATAGATGCTTAGGACGTATTGTTGTGTTTATATGTACGCACCGCACAGAGCATCATACTTTGTTTGCATACGCTTCCTTTTAAACAATGTGAATGAATTGCATTTCTTTGAGAAAAAAACAACAACGTGAAGTGCTGTTCAATATATCTTTGATATGCAGTTTATAACAGCGTGGTCCTTCGTGTTTAAATATACGATGACCCACGTTAATGACCTTGTTTCAATTTTCAGATTTATATTTTCAGGACAAGAAAGCGTTGTCAAGTGCGACTCAATGACGAACGCCTTCTTGTGACCAACAGCGCTACCACATCGTCAATGCAGCGCCTCCCCACCCAAGGCTCGACGGAGGTCGCCATTCAACCCGGTGACCGGCATGCCGCCGCCCGGCCCGACGCCCCTGCTCCCAGGGGAGCCATTGGCCTCATCATCGTCCGGCGCATCTTCTGCATAATCAGCGTCGCGCGACCAGAACCGGCAGTGCCAGTGTTGCCGCCTCCATATGAAACGTTGGGTCCTGTCACGCCGGAAGGAGCCTTTATAGAAAGCGATGCGCCTCCGCCGTACAAGGAAAGATACTGAAACAGCGATTATAAAAGATGCTTTAACACAAATATGCCGATATTGGCTATACGCCATTATATGGCATATATATAATGCCAATTTATTTTATATTTGTCTGCATACATATTGTGGTTATTCAAATCGAAATGTCAAAATAAACTGTTTTCTTTGACATCTAATGAGATCAATCTCAAACGTTCATTTTGGGTTTAAGCCATTTTAGTTTTTTAGTTTACGCTTGTTATATTGCTTTTGATTGTGTTTTTTTTTAATTCATACTATGAAGATATTGTTCATTTTTTAATGATATTTTTTCGTTATATTTCGCTATATTAATTGATTTAAAAACGCTCACTTAAACACACAATGGGATTCCTCGTGTCATGTTATGTATAAATGTCTAGGCGATACATTTTTGTCTCGTTCAGTCGCTTGTGCTTTACAGACCACGCAAGAAATCGCCTATATTTAATAGTTGATTGAAAAATTGTATTCGGATCATACATGATTTAGTCCAATACAACATCGCATATGATAACAGCAACCAGTATTTCTGTATTCATGCATTTAATTGGCAAGATCTGCATTTGCTTTCGTGTTTTCACGTGTGTTGAGTTCATTAAATATATAGTAAATTCAACTTATATATAATCCTTTAGAAGTGCACGGTAGAGAATGGCTGAACACGTAAACATTGATTAATTTCGTTTAAATAGCGTCATGATTCTTGTTGTAAACACCTTTTTTATCGTCTCTCTTATTAAATGTCCATCACTGAAGCGAATCATACATAAGTCTCATATTGAATTACAACGTCTGACAAGAAAATGTCAATGTTAACTGATTTCAATCTATATAAGTAATACAGTTGTTCGACGATGCATCTTTGATTGGGTAGATACCGTTGATTGTTTCTTGGTTTGCCATTTTAACTTTATTTAATTTCTAGTTGCTGCTGGCGGTAAAAATAAAATATTTTGTTGTGTTTCTGATGTTTTATAATGATAATTGTTTTGTATATCTTTGAAACATATGCATGCCATATAACATTTTCAAGCGCTTGTTGTAAAAACACTGTCTGATATTTGTTGTTCGTTGTTGTGTATTTATATTTTCAAGTTGAGATTGATGTGAAAGTTTAGGTTGAAAACCTGAACTGGTCCCAATTATTACACAAATACAAGGTAAATGTATGATTCCACCTGGCTCCGTGCCTCGATTTAATCCACCCTCGGCTATTGTTGGTCCTTTGAGATCGTCCTGTGGAAGAAACGAACGGAACAGGGAAGATATCGGCCGAAAACCCACCAACACCCGAAAGTATGAGAAACTCGGTATCAACATCATGTACTAAAATGCAGAAGGCGAAGAAACAATAATATTAAGAGAATTTCAAAATCACAACAACATCTGCTGCATACAGGAAACACACATGCAAGCAGGGAAGCCCTTAACTATCACATGGTACCATTTGTTTATAAGCGATTGTCAGGGAAGGACGACGGTAGGAGTGGCATTCCACCAACACATGAAGCTGCAAAGTACCAGAAAGAGATGAAGAAAAAATTCATAAAAAACTGAGCGTGAAGAGAGCAAAAACGTTACCAAGCTGTTGAAACTGACCAAAGATTTACAATTGCAACGGGGATCAACAGACAACCCTGGAAGAAGAATGAAGACTCTTAACCGAGCGGGCCGTCGCCAATTCTTTTGCTCAAGTACACCCAAAGGAGGGCAACTTCACAGTAACAAGGGCACTTGACAAACAAGTCCAATGAAAAAAAGAGAAAGGACTTGCAAAGAAAACAACGCGCACGCAGCAATGACGAAAGAAATCACACTAGCGGAAATGAAGAAGGCTATCAAACTAAGGAAGGAAATCTCCATGCCAAACCACCATCATCAACAAAAAAGATCTAACACCTCGGCAATACATCTTCAACGTCAACTGGCCTCAAGGCCATGCCCCGATTGCTGGAAAGAGGCCGAGTGGTATCCAATCCAACATGTACCGGTTGACAAAATTGTATCTGCACAGCCGGAGAGCCCGTATGTCGTTAGCTGGTTCGTGTGGATTAAAAGCACTGCTGCGCCAATTCGTCTCCCAAGGAGTTGTTTTGTCAGCCACCCTGTTCCTTTTTTGTCTTCATTAATGATATAATCCCAGAACTACCAAAAGGAATGCAAACATCCATGCTCGTAGATGACAAGGTGCTGTGGAGAGAGAAGAGAAATCAGCACACATAATGCAGCTAGCTTTTAACAATATATCAACTTTGACCTCAAACCCATTTCACACTCTCCACCTAAATTCGGTCCAGCAAACTGGCAAACTGACCAGGACAAATGGTGGAAGATTCACCATTAATATATCAAAGTTCCTTCATTTTTAAAGAAAGAATTTAAGATATTAGAGCGCTTTAATCGTGAAATGATGAACGAAATCATAACAAAGTATGTCTTTTTATGACCTAGATATGTGCACACCACTAAACAAATAAATAGTAAATATGTTATTTGTATGGAAAGGAATAAACATCAATCATGATAAACACATTAGCTCTAAATTCAGAACTTTCTCGTTGCAGTTGCTCATATATAGCAGAGGACTCTTTCTGTGGGATATATATACCGGTAACTCCTTATTCTGGTATTTGAAAATGTTATTCATTATTCTATTCACAAGCGTACGCCTATAAATAGGTTAGTGGACAGTAAAGCTAGTTCTAAGCACGAATATGTGTAATTCGTTTTTACTCATATATACATTTTTTTATGTTTGGTTGTGTTGTGTTTGTTCATTCTTCGTTCGTTCGTTCGTTCGAATAAGCATTGCATCATGAATGACATTGAACTTAAATACGATTTTAAGCGAGAACAAAAATATGCAGCATTACATGGCATTCGGCGATTCCCAAACCATTCACCATATTGTATGAAACCATACAGGTTATTATAAATTACCGTAATTTGTGTTATATTGTAACATTTGAACCCAAAAGAAATATATTTTTGGATTCACTCGTTGACATGGTTTAAAAAATGACCAGCGTCACATTATGTAAAACTTAGCACTCGTATAACTTACCACGAGTATCGACCATGGCCTTCAGCGAAACACCATTAGAAAACGTCCGCTTCCACGACGCGGAGTAAGAACAAGAAGAGGATTGCACCAAAGAAACATAGCCATTATAATCATAGGAGGAATACGTCTAAAATTATTAGACTATTTTAGTAAAAAATGTATAAGCTGCCAATGATTTCATTAAGTCAAACACTAAGCGAGCTATGAAGGAACACTGCAAGCCCGAAAAGATGTATACCTGATGGAAACGAAGCAAATGTCTACGAAATCGAAGCAAATTCATCACCTTCAAAGAATCATATTTAGTTCAGATGAAGACTGACGACACAGACACGGTCGCTCACCTGATATCCAAATAAATGATTGTCAAAACATTTTAACTTCTACAGTATACACAAGCTTTGTCGTAAATTTGACCTATTGACCTCGTGAAAAAGTTTTAAACGCGTACACAATATAATTGGACAAATGTTACGACCAAGTTTTATGAAGACTGTGCTATAAATGTGGCCGACATGGTAAAAGCTGACGACGCATGACGATAGACCGACACAATATGATCTCAAAAACTCACCATTAGAATGCTATTCTCAGATGAGCTATAAAAATATGTTTTGAATGACTAAACAAAGTTGTTAAATTAACTTCACATGCAATTATTGTGAACTTACGTAAAAAAAAACGAAACAATATATTTGTATTCTGAGTTAAAATCTGTGTTACCTTTTTTGACTATGTTTTGTTAGTAAACATGCAAGCGACATCTTTTAGACGTTCTTCCATATCTTGACATCACTGATCATGAAAGAAAACGTCATTCTGTGAACTTGTTTACGATAGTATTTCAAATTGCAATACATTTTCAAATCAGATTCACGCGCGTCCAAAAACCAGAAGCCACATTAATGGACCAATTTTGATTAAACGCGGTCAGAATGCTTCTCTTGACAATAGCTAGGCCATGTTTAAATATTGGACATTTGAGTACAGTCAAGTTACCATTACCGGGTCATTACCCATAGCGGGTCACTTTGATGTTCCAGAATGCGTATCGCGATTAATAGTTAACATTTTTAAATTATACTTTGCAAAAGGCATACTCAAGGCATTTTCTTCAAAACGCACTTGTTAAGTCGGAATCGGAGCACCCTTTCGCACAAAATTTCTGCGTGTTTTGCTGACATGTATATACGAATTTGTTTACTTCCGTTGTATTTCGAGAACGAGGTTAAACATTTTACGCGGCTACAATTGAACACACTGTTGGTAAGTAAGAAGTTTATGCATATAATTAAAGGTCATTAAGTAGTCGTTCTGCCCCCAAAAGACTATTTCAGTTTTGTTTCGTTTTTAAGATTTTGCACCACCATACAGGTAATGAAGAATTAGGGCAATAGCGGATCAAGCGTGTCATGTTTACATGAGTAAAAGGGGCTGTCTCAAACGTGTGTAAAGCCATCCGTTTATGTTACTGACATTAAATTTACTTGTGAAAGCTATATGGGCATTGTTAAATTTTATGTTATGCATACAATTTTATTGAATATAAGTTGCAATAATCCAAATCCAAGCTACTGATCATCCAGCTTTGAGCTGTACGTATGTACATTTATAAAAGCTCAAATTTCAAAGCATTCAAGAAGAACTTGGATAAACAAATACCATTATAAAGAT
>VMBQ01001744.1:101112-131112 GCA_007657795.1 Dreissena rostriformis
TTTTCCCTTTCCCAGGGTGTTGAAGGGGGGGGGGGGGTACCTTTCTTTGTGAGGGCAGTCTTGCTCATCTGCATATTTTCCAAGGGGGGGAGGGGGGACAGAATGGAAGTACAGTTCAGTGGCTGTTCATCTGGTTCATCATGAATGATGCTCCTCAGCATTGCTTTGTTTTCTGAGACTAAGCTGGATCTTATCAGGTGTCCTTCTCACATCAATTCATGTCTGAAGCTGTACAGACTACACATTCATAATTACCCCTCTTTATTCACTTCACAATGCTGCAACATGATGTATGGAATTTAATTTACCAAATAAAGGTACACAATCAAAATTGAGAGCACGTAATGCTATGTTTAAACAAATAGGCTACTCTAACTCTATTCTAAATTGTATGTCTTATTTCCCTGTGCAACATGTACAATGTAAAACTTTCCTAATGCTGGACATAGTTAAAAATAATGTGCTATTTGTTCTACCCTACTAATTAATAATGTGACTATGCATTTTGTTATTAATATTTAAGTTATGGACAACAATCACGCATTCGAGTGACATTTATTTGCTATAGGAAATGGGCTTTTACTGACATAGTGTGGAATCTGCGTCATATAAATTTCTGATAATCCACTGGTTAAATGTAAATTCATTTGTATTTTGACTATGACCAGTTAAAAAGCAATCGTAATTTTTTTTTACTGTTGTCATTACACACCCTGTAATAATTCAATAAGAAAAACTATTTGTGTTAAAATTTTGTATTTCAACTAAACTTACTGTGTCAAAACTCATACTCTGCTTTACACTGAGCATTATGAAATAATCAAATATGTTCAGTAATTTTTTCAAACAGTTATACATTAACATGCTTCACGGATGAAGTTGAAAAGAAAATGACAATCATTAAAACTAGCCCATTACCTAAAACTGAGAAAAATCATATAACCCTCGTTCTGGGAAAACCGGGCTTAATGCATGTGCAAACAGTGTCGTCCCAGATTCGCCAGTGCAGTTGTCACAGGCTTATCAGAGACGACACTCTCTGCCAAGACTGGATTTTTGTTAAGAAGAGACTTTCTTTCAATGAAAAATTGAAAAAAGTATCGCCCCAAATTGTCCTGTGAAAACTGCATAGGGGAATCTGGGACAACACTTAACCCACATATAAATATGCATGTTTACTTTGAACATATAAAAGCTGAGTGTTGGCAACCATGAACATAAGGTTAGTTTCTAACATTGTTTGTAACATTTGCATTTAGATCGGCTGGTACAATGAAAATGTTAGTGAACATTTCAAATTTGCGCTTGACTACGACACCTTTGCGATGGTTGTCATCAGCACACCAGACATGTTTGAGAACGGGCTCTGGCATTTTATACTGCGAGAGGAATGTACCGGCACCCAAGACATGCTGGACACATTCTTCAAGGAACAGTTCAATGAAATCAAACGGGTATGACTCTGTGATGATGATTACCGGTACAAAAAAGTCAGTGTGTATGGGTCTATGTAGGGGAGGACTTTGTTTTTACATGTTTTTTTTTTAACATGCATTTTTACAGGCTTTTAGCAAAATACAGTTATAATTCTCTTCTTTAGTTTTTGTTTGTGGTATCTGTGTTCTTATGAGTTTTGATTCTATAAATGAGTTATTACTGTATTTTGAATGAAAAACAGCTGACATTATCTCGAACTGTGATGGGATGCATATAAAGAATTTAAGTGGTTGTACGAGGCATATTTTTTTTATGATGTACATGTATATTAAGTTGTCTTTGAGGGACTTGCCCAAAGTTTGGAAGTATGAAAATTTTCTAAGAAATTGTCATTTGTTAACAAAAATTGTATGCATTCTATAAGTAGATACATTTAATGACATTTTTAAATTATGTTGATTCAGAATCTTAATGCTGTGCACTAAAATTAAAGCAACATGGGCTTCAAACTCTCAGTTGTGAAGCAATATGAACACAATGTTACAGATGTATACAGACATGGATATTGAGGCTATCCATGACTTTGAGATGCTTCCCAATCACCGGCCCCGAGTCCTCGTGCAGACAGCTGGCCATGTGTCGGGGGCCGCATACTACTACCAGCAGAAAGATGTCCACCCAAACCCCTGGGGAGATAAGGTGTGCCATCGTATCCTGTGTAAATTCAGTTTATTGATTATTAAAAAATGCAATTGTACATAGCTTTATCTGGCAGGGCCAAAAAACCCTTCTTTCATGTAGCCGAATATCGGCTGCTTCCCCAACCGAAATAACCACTTTTTTTCTCCAAATGGAACTCAAAAACTCCAATTTGAGGCGTAAAAAAAAAAAAAAAATCGGAAATTGGGACGGGTCCACTTGGGGATCTAAATCCACAGTCAGTGCAAGTTTGTATCGGTAGAGAATCTGTACCTTCCTAACTTTGTGGCCACCCAATATAATTTTTTTCATATATAAACTCCATTATCCAAATGAAATACAAATTTCTTATTTTCCCCAAATAAGAAAAAATCGCGCTATTTTTCCCCTAAAAAAAGGCTGAGGCCCCTTCCCCAAAAAGGGTGTTTTGGCCCTGTCTGGTGAAAAGCATTTTGTTTAAAGTTTGATTATAAAGTGTGAGAAACAGACATACGCAATGTAGTACTGGTGTAATACATGTTTATGAGCCTCGTTTTATGAAAAACTAGGTTTAATGCATGTTCCTGAAGTGTCGTCCCACATAAGCCTGTGCATACTGCATATGCTAATCTGGGATTGCACTTTACGCACATACATAAAACCCAAGCGAGGTTCATATATAAAAAAAATTGAGGTAAAAATGAATGAGAGGAAAAAGTAGCACAATATTAAATTATGACAAAGTATGTGTTCTTGTCACAAATTTGTAATTAATTATTTGTTGTTCTCTTTTCTTAAAGAAAATGTTTGGGGTCAGTATTCACCCAAAGTATGGTGGTTGGTTTGCCCTTCGAGGGGTATTGATCTTTAAGAACATTAAGTGCCCTGAACTGCCTCGACCCATTCCACCTGACTGCGTTCCAACACACGAGCTCCGGAAAGAGCTGCTTGAAAGATTTAATGAGCGCTGGCAAGACTGGTCGTATCGAGACATCATTCCAGTGGAACAAAAATATTCTGAACGACAAAAGCAATATTTTGGTACATTGCCGAAAGACAGAAAAGCTTTGATTGAACAGTGGAAAGCAATTGGTGAATCTCATTGTAACTTGTAGTTTGTTCTAGTAGAGTTTTGGCTCTGAGCTCTGAGATAAGACAATTAACCCATTTATGCCTAGTGGACTCTCCCGTCCTTCTAAATTGGATCAATTTATTTCCAAAATTAGGGATGTCTATTATATTTATTTCTATATTTAGAATATTTCTTACAGAAATTCCTTTAAGCACACAGCGCAGACCCTGATGAGACGCCGCATCATGCGGCGTCTCATCTGGGTCTTCGCTGTTTGCCAAGGCCTTTTTTTCTAGACGCTAGGCATAAATGTATTAAACAGAGTATTTTGAATTGGGTAAAATTCAAATTCTTTTTAGTGTCTTGTATTTTTTATATGGGTTTGTAATTTCCCATTTTTTTTTTTTTATTTTTTTTTTTTAATGTATAAATTTTTATTCAGAAATGTATATAAACATACACTCGTGCATTTTGTTTTGTATACAGATATCATTATAGTAACATCTTAAACCAACATTGTATATAGCATGTAATAGACATAAAAAAAAGACACCCGGACAATCAGCACCCTGCGTTTTTTTTAATTCCGTGACAATCGGCACCTCGTTATTTTGTTGGCCCAGACAATCGGCAACCGATAAAATTGTAAACCCAGACAAACGGCACCCTATTAAAGGCTATAAAACATGTAATGTTTTTTTACCAATAAAGACATTTGACACCTTGTTGGATTTTATCATACTCATCAGTCTAATCCGCTAATTGGTTTGAAAAAAAAAGAGATACCTAATTGTCAATGTAAATAAAACCTATCATAGCCTTAAATCGGGTGCTGTTTTTCCAGGGTTACAATTTTTCCGTGTGTCGATTGTCTGGGTGACAAATGTACGAGGTGCCGATTTTCTGGGAATGCAAAAAAAAAACATAGGGTGCCTATTGTCTGTGTGCCGTTTGTCCGGATACCATAAAAAAGGCTTTACATGTTTACCATTTTATGTTTGTTGTTGTCTTCCAACTAAAATGATCTTTTGATCTATTTCGACCTTATTCTTATGAGTAAGAATTGTTTAGTTGTGTGATGATATTATTTAATTCTAATAGTATAGTTTTTATGAATAATTTTTGTGGTTTTATATTGAATCATATAGGTTAGATGAAAACCTATTTGTTTTAGCTTGATTGCATTGCGTAAAGAATTAGAAAGTCTGTTTTCTTGATAAAACCAGTTTTAATAAGTTGATGTCTTTGGGAAAATCTGAAAACTTCTTGAGTTGAGATCTTACATGTGACTACCACATTGCAAGACAGCCACCATATCCTCTTCAGCATTGTGTCATGTTCTGATAAAACTGGGCAAAATGCGTAAAGTGTCATCCCAGATTAGCCTGTGCAGTCCACACAGGCTTATCCGGGACGACACTTTCCGCCTAAACTGGATTTTTGCTGAGAAGAGACATCATTTTAACGAATTATTCCATAAAAGCGGAAATTGTCGCCCCTAATCAACTGATCAATAACTTGTCAACAAATTGATCGATTGGCTTGATACTGCACATGTGCATTGGCCTTAGAATTAGATGACCCCTATTGAAATTGGGGTCATAAGGTCAAGGGCACTGTCACAATAAGTGTGAAAATCGTTTCCAATCAATAACTCGTCAACCAATTGACCGATTGACTTGATACTTCACATATGCATTGACCACCGACAGTAGATGACCCCTATTGAAATTGGGGTCACTAGGTCAAAGGTCAAGGTCACTGTTACAAAAAGTGTAAAAATCGTTTCCGATCAATAACTCGTCAACCAATTGACCGATTGATTTGATGCTTCACGTGTGCATTGACCTAGGACAGTAGATGACCACTTTTGAAATTGTGGTCACTAGGTCAAAGGTCAAGGTCACCGTCACAATAAGTGTGAAAATCAAGGCCCTGTTTTTTTTTTGGGGGGGGGGCATATNGGGGCATATGTCGCCGACCGCGGAACTCTTGTTATATGTTAGTTTGAGCCTTTACTATTAACCACTTGCTTGTGGTTTGTTTACGAATGGCGTTATTGTGTATTTGAATTAATACCGCAATACCTCCTTATATGTCAGTGTTTTATATCACAGTGTTTTGTTATTGAATAATTTAAAAGTTTATTATTTCATATACCTATTTTATTATTGCTCTCACTATCACTGTGTTTTACACATGTTTATAAATATTAAAACAATGATTAAATCTCAGATTATGTTGGTCTTTTTTGTATTACTGATTTTGCCAGAGCTGTTGCCAACATACATGTCCTGCGAATGCTAAATGTGACGCGTTCTGAGAAAACTGGGCAAAATGCATGTGTGTAAAGTGTCGTCCCAGATTAGCCTGTGCAGTTATGCGACACTTTCCGCCTAAACTGGATTTGTAAGAAGAGACATCATTTATACGAACAATTCCATAAAAGCGGAAAGTGTCATCCCTGATTAGCCTTTGCGGACTGCACAGGCTAATCTGGGACGACACTTTAAGCACATCCATTATGCCCAGTTTTCTCAGAACACGACGCAAATGCCCACTACACTCGTATCACACAGTGGCTGGTGATGGTACATGATGATCAGTGTTCCCATACATTGTCCAAAAATAGCTATCCTAGATAACGCAATTAAGGCAAAAGAGAATGTGTCATACGTTTGTACTTATAACATCTATAATCCCATAAGATCACATCATTTAACGCAATGACGCAGTGTTTTTCGTCCTAAGAGATTTTGCGAGACAAATCTTGTACTGTTATAATCCTGTATTACCGTGTGCAGCCTGTAACCGGACGTTGTGTGGTTTGGTATTGTTAATGCCTTTAAAGTCACATTAATACTAAAAATAAACGAAAATTTCGTTAAGTATTTCGTAAAATAAAGTAACCCAATAAAAAAATCAATGTTCCTTATAGCAATAGTTAAAATTTCAAAGCCAGATGTGGTTTGGTAACATAGATTTTTGTAGATACAAAATGCTAGTTTTTAATTTTTCGTGTCATAATAAATTACATTTAAATTTCACGCACTGATATTTTAATTTATTCATACGACATACGAACACTAAAATGGTACCATGTTAGTGTTTGTGTGTCGTACGAATAGATTTCGTCGCGGGAAATTAAAATGGAGTTTTTTATGTCATAAAAAACGAGCATTTTGTGTCTACAAACATGCTACCAGATACATCTGGCGTTGAAATTTCGGCTATTGCTATAAGGAACACCGGTTTTAAATTGGGTATCTTTATTTTTCGAAATATTGTACGAAAATTTCGTTGATTATCGAGTATTTATGGGGCTTTAAACTTCCGCTGTTCAACATGTCTGATGCGTTACCCGCACGTTATTTTCTTCAATTTTTAACGCAATGCCGCGAAATCCTGGCAATATGTTGAATGCCTCCAATTTATTAACGAAATAGCTGTATGAGTGATGGCTGTTATACGCAAAGTGCCATGAAAACAATATTATAATATAATAAATTACACAGCTGAGAAAACTGAGCAGGTTTAATGCCGTCCATTCACACGCTCTCTACGATTCAACTTCATATCACTTAACCGCCAAATCGTGCTATATCAAATGTCCCGACCATGTATATTATAAAATGCCATTACAGAAACCGTTTCTCATGGAATTATACGAATATTAGAAACGCCAAAAAACATTAGCAGGGGAGAAATACTTATGAATAACCGCGTATAGATCGAAGAACAAATACAAAACGCAATAAATTTGGTAAACTACTTTCCACGTTCTTTTTTTTACATTAAACAGTATATTATTATTATTATGTGTAGCTTCGGTGGTAAAGAAAATGGTGAGTACATTCGCAGTGTTTTACATGTTCGTATCAAGTGTCGGTATAGTTTGTTCCAACCAGTTGTTTTTTAAAACTTAAATTAATTAAATGTCTTTTTTACAAAAAAAACTTTTTAGTTGAGTAAACTTCACGTTTATAAGAACTAAAACCCTTTAAAATCAAATAGAATTATTTTCTATATATTTCTCACAAAAATCTTCAGTGGAATAAACTTCGCGTTTATAAGAACTAAAACCCTTTAAAATCAAATAGAATTATTTTCTATATATTTCTCACAAAAATCTTCAGTGGAATTAACTTCACGTTTATAAGAACTAAAACCCTTTAAAATCAAATAGAATTATTTTCTATATATTTCTCACAAAAATCTTCAGTGGAATAAACTTCGCGTTTATAAGAACTAAAACCCTTTAAAATCAAATAGAATTATTTTCTATATATTTCTCACAAAAATCTTCAGTGGAATTAACTTCACGTTTATAAGAACTAAAACCCTTTAAAAGCAAGTAGAATTATTTTCTATATATTTATCACAAAAAATCTTCAGTGGAATAAACGTCACGTTTATAAGAACTAAAACCTTTTACAAAATTAATGAATTATTTTTCTGGTGACTGGAGCTTTCAAACATTCGTGTTCAGATTTGATCTGCCATCGTGAATGCTGATTGGCCATGGGGCTAGATTATGAAGGTGACTCCAGAGTTGTCGATGAACATTTGAAATATAGTTAAGCTATGAGAAATAAATAGTAAATAGTAAATCAAGATGTACTAGTCAGTTATGTTTATGACATGGCCCATGAACATACATGTATAAAGACTACGGGTTCGATTCGCGGCCCGGCCTCATGGCTTGTGTAGTAATTGTTTATCATAATATGTCTTAAGCGATTCACACTCAGTAGGGCAGTTGTCAGTATCTTTCATATGTGTCGTGTTCTGAGAAAACTGGGCATAATGCAGTTGCGTAAAGTGTCGTCCCAGATTAGCCTGTGCAGTCCGCACAGGCTGATCAGGGACGACACTTTCCTCTTTTATGACATTTTTCGTTTAAATGAGGTCTCTTCTTAGCAAAAATCCAATTTAGGCGGAAAGTGTCGTCCCTGATTAGCCTGTGCGTACTGCACAGGCTAATCTGGGACGACTTTTTACGCACATGCATTATTCCCAGTTTTCTCAGAACCCGACTCATATGTATGCGCAGTAAGTATTGGAGTTTGTCTAGGAAACAGTGAGAGTGTTTTTTACCGACCGCCTGATATGACTGAAATAATGTTGAAAACGGCGAAAAAATCGACACAAATTAAACATGAAAAGTTTTCTGATATATATTATTTTTGCCTGGCGACCCTGTTTTCACATACTAATAATCAGCAGCGAACACGCAGCAAAATTAATGATAAAAGTTCATATGATGTATTTATGTAAAAGATTTGAACGATATGTATTCGTGTTAAAAGATCATTTCGTAAGTTTTGGTGCTCAACACGAATGTACCGGTAGTTCAGTGCAGTATTCAGTATAACACAGTAATTTCTCTTTACATATTTCTTGACAATATGTAACAGTTATCAACACGCGTTCATTTGGGTTTAAACAATCATATTTATTTGAATACAAACGCCGGTAGTTTTGGGATGCAAAGTTTATTATACGTGCAGTATTGCGTTCAGAGCAAAGATCTGCCAACAAATACAAGTTAATAGATCTTGGTTTCACAACAGTGCCCTGAAGTTACATCTGCGACGAGCGGTCGAATGGGGGAAAGCAGTCAGTGTCTGAAATCAAAACGAAACCAATTAATAAATTTCTATGTTCAAAATTAAAAAATTATATACTAGTATGTATTCTCATCTTTATGCAACAGTTGACTGTAGAAGAGACTACATGCAATCCTATTTAAATTCTTAAAAACTTGTGGACAATACTTCAGGGATAATCTTTCGTTAATGCAAAACAATAATAATAATAAAAAAGGGTACGCCTTTTAAAACTTTTTTGTCGATATGCGTGAACATGTTGAGGCTTAGTGTTCGGTTCATTTGTTTAGTTTATAATAAAATGGTGAATATCAACACCAACTACTGTTGTCATGTCACAAACAACGGTTTTACTGGAGAAGTTGAGAAACAATCTAAATAAAACGGCACCGGATTTAAAATATCAGTTAACATGCGCAACACATTTATAGAAATAATTTCACAATTCATAGAACAATATCAAAGGAAAGCCAGGGTGCAAGCTGAACAGGCATATGTTAATCGACATGGGTCCAGTGAATTTGGAGTTGAGTAATGGCTATTTATAGAGCGCTTACTTAAGCTAAATAAAACAGTTTTTCCATTTAAGAATTGATACACAATATTGTTTATGGCCTGCAATAGTTAAAGTGTTCATTATTATCTTTAGTTTTATTTATTTTTGTCGAAAATGTGTTTATACCTTTGATATGTAAATACAACATGTAATTATTAAAATGTGAGTACCCAAAAATGAATGTATTAAATCGACATTAAACCGTTGTTGTAAGTTACCATTCTTTAACATTATTAGACAATTTGCACAATTATAATATGTGGCGTGTTCTGAGAAAACTGGACAAAATGCTTGTGCGTAAANTTCTCCTGCAGAATAATTATCTAAATAAGTCTAGGACAAAAGTGATCGTAGTCAGCTACGTAAAAAAAAACGATTAACTAAGAAAAGTTTACAATTCTAGTTAACTAAATTGTATACATGAATGCAATGCAAATGATCTGATGAATATCGTACTTACCAACGTATCAGGTTTACGATCTACGATCGTAGTAGCCGCTGCCCCAGTTGTTGTCCCAGTTGCCGCCATAGTTGCTGCCCTTATTGCCATTGCCATAGTTGCTGCCCTTATTGTTATTGTCATAGTTGCTGCCCTTATTGTTGTTGTTGTTGTTGTTGCCTCCGAACAGAAGATTGATGATGATGATGAAGACGAACACTGTAAAACATAAAAGGGACAGCGTTATTTGTAAATACTATTGACTGATAATTTAAGACTATTCACTTATTTTAGAGACGCAAATGGTTAAATGGATCAAATGCAGTGTAAAGTTTCTTGAAGTGTCATCACTTTGTGATGAACCCAGAATGATTCACCATTTATTACTTTTACTTTAGAATGTGTTTAACGAAAAATATCGAATTTCTTACGGAAAATCAGCATGCTGAAGATTCCACCGCCTCCACCTCCGACTCCGCCTCCCACGGCGCCATATCCGTATCCGGTCCCGCCGTATGAACCGACGCCGTAGCTAGCCGGGTAGTAGGGGTAGGCCGAGGCGCCCGCCAGAAACACGGCGCAGAACACCCCCAGGAGGCCAATCAGGAACAACTTCATGGTGCCTGAGGAGAGATGGACCAAGGTGGAAATGCAGCGCTTGCACTTGTAAGCATACCTTTATTGACACACGTGGCGCGTATCCGTTTATTTGATAGGTCTCATATCCGTTAAAGAAATTGTCTATACGGATCACACGGCGATCTTTTTTAATTTTCTACACAAAAATACAATTGTTAAAATCAGAAGAAAATACCGAATGAAGTGTTTATTTTTCAGTAATTGTGGAACAGTATTGTCAATAATATGTAATTGATACGTTTAATGATCTATAACTTATTATTCAACCACTTCACTGTGATAGCTGGAACATGAGCGTATCTTTGTTGAAAATAATATTTACAAACCGCATTATTTAATTAAGTAAATGCCACCGCAACCTGAAAACTAATTTTAAAGTGACAACAAATAAGCATCTCACCTTAGTGTTATAGCGGGATAATCAGACAGCTTACTATGAACGCTGGTATTACGTGGTATTTTATACGTTTTTTTCGGCGGAAACGAGACGGGAAACGATATATCGAATATAGATTTTCCAACTAGAATAGATTGATTGATGTGTTTTATTTTATTTTATCGGAATTCAATCAATTTGGGCAATTTAGCCAAGCCTGAAAACTTTAGCGAGAAAATATTTACCCTGAAGGAATAAAAAGTTGTTTTTATGAAAGTTACTTATTGATCTGCATATACATTACTTGAAAGGATATTGCCCGCGTATCTCGAATACTCTTGAAAGTAAACACGTATTTTATGGATATTCAAAACATGAAACAGACTATTCGTTTTCAATTTCTATGAACAACAAATTGATGATAATGATGAGAACCATGAGACGGTCAATAGTTATAATGACTCATATTTACTATGTTAACCCTACCACAATATTTTCTTCTTATTGGGAACCAATATCGATGTTTTCTTAAGCATTTAAACTATTGCTTTATCTTAAAAGTTTTCATTTCTGTAGAAATGTGGCATGAAGTTATATTTCATGATTTTAGGTCAATACTTGCTGTCAACGACATAGTTTAATGGTCTTTTATTCTAGTTAGAGGTTTCCTATTTTTGTATGTATGTTTACTTTGTACATTTTCATGTTACTATTATTTAATGATGGTCAGACAGCGTTTATCAACTCATTTCAGCAATTACAATGTTATATTGAAGCTATGACAATACCATTATATACACAATTTTTATTCACATTCATATAGTTCATATATAAACACCAAGTCCATATTACATTTCAAATGCACTGTTTTTCACTTTCACTAATATTTATTGTTATTAACACAAAATACGAAATATATATTTTATTACTTACACTAAAATAATAATAAAAAAAATGAAATTTGGTTTTCATGATGCATACATTAAATTCTTATTGAACTTCTTCGGTTAAATTGCCAAAAGTTTCCAAACTAACAACAGAATGCATTAAAACGTTACATATTATAGAGAAATAACAACTGGGTTCACAATCGTAAATATCTAATAAACGTTCACCATCTATTAAGAAACAACAACGTGTTAACGAGTTTTCATGTGAAAATTATCCCCTTGGGCGAAAGAAGGTCATTGTGACATTATGAAAGTATAATTGAGATTATCAGGATCATATTGTTGTCATCATTCACGTATACGAATGAATAGGACCCGCCGACCCAGGTCAATTTGGTCTTTACTAAGGTTAGGACACGCTGACCCAGGTCAATTTGGTATTTACCAGGTAAGGACACGCTGACCCAGGTCAATTTGGTATTTACCAGGTTAGGACAAGCTGATCCAGGTAAATTTGGTCTTTATCAGGTACGGACACACTGATCCAGGTCAATTTGGTCTTTTCCAGGTTAGGACACGCTGATCCAGGTCAATTTGGTCTTTAACAGGTTAGGACACACTGATCAAGATCAATTTGGTCTTTTCCAGGTTAGGACACACTGATCCATATCAATTTGGTCTTAACCAGGTTAGGATAAGCTGACCCAGATCAATTTTGTCTTTTCCAGGTTCCATTCTTCCTGATACGGCTATTTCTGAACTTATGAACATGTTTTATGTCACAGCGTTCCACTGCATAAAACGGCCCAATGACGATCGTGTTCCAGTGACTTACTGAATGATGCTGATCGGTTGTGGTGTATCTCTGTTTGTTAATATTTGATATCTGCTTAATTAATTGGTGTTCTGAGAAAACCGGGCAAAATGCATGTGCGTAAAGTGTCATCCCAGATTAGCCTGTGCAGTCTGCACAGGCTAATCAGGGGCGATACTTTTCGCATAAACTGGATTTTCGCTCAGAAGAGACATCATTTAAACGAAAAATTCCATAAACGCGGAAATTGTCGTCCCTGATTAGCCTGTGCGGACTGCACAGGCTAATCTGGGATGACAATTTACGCTCAAGCATTTTGCCCAGTTTTCTCAGAACACGACACAATTGTTATGTTGTTGAATGGAGCAAGCATTTCAATGATTTTTTAATAAGGATACATTACGACATTTTATTCTAAGTGCCACTTCTTTCGTGTCGATCATTTATATCCTCAGTCAGTATATTTTAACTAGAGGTATTTAAATATTGTTCATAATTACACAGCCGTTGTCATGTTGTATAGATGTTTATTTACGATGTTTGTTTACTGATAGGTAGCATGCTATATTTTGTTCTTGAGCTTTTCAATTGAATACTTTAAACAGTAGTTGACCCCTTGCAATTCGGAGATCAGCATTTTGCTGAGCAAACTAGGATTATTTGCACCATCATTCATGCTGCTTTATTAACGGTGTCTTAAGATAATTATAGATTATAAATCATTTGTTTTAATGTTTTAAAGTATGCCTCTATCGTTCGTAGAACTTAACGGAAATGATGCAAATCACAGACATGTGGTTGTTATTTTCATACACATATTACTGTCGATACAATTCGAACTTATGGTCTACGAAGTTATACATGTATTTCAGTGGACCTCCAGTCTTTATAAAACCCCGCTTAACGTATTTATGCCGAGTGGTCTCTCCCATCCTTCTTAATTGGATCAATTTATTTCCAAAATTAGGGATGTCTAGTGGATTTATTCTCATCTGGGTCTACGCTGTTTGCCAAGGCCTTTTTTCTAGACGCTAGGCATAAATGGGTTAACGTAATCGGGTCACACATCATATATAATGTGAGCCGCCCTCTGAGAAAAGGTGGTTTAAAGCATGTGCGTAAAGTGTCGTCCCAGATTAGCCTGTGCAGTCGGCACAGGCTAATCAGGGAAGACACTTTCCGCTTGTATGATATTTTTCGTGTAAAGAAAGTCTGTTCCTAGCAAAAATCCAGTTTTGACGGAAAATTTCGTCCCTGATTAGCCTGTGCGGACTGCAATAATAATAATCTCACCAAGATCAAAAATTTTCTTCTAAATTCTTGCAAATAAAAACCAACAACACCACATATTTAGAATGCTTGCTTATTTAATTATTTTATCATAACAATCAAGTTTTGCAGGCAGATGAAAGCATAGGTGGGTAGGTACTCATGGAATCTGAAAACAAAAACAACAAAGCTAAATATGCATTGCCATTCCAAATTATATTTAATTTGAAATGAGAGTAGAAGAATGGTCAAATACAGAGAAAACTAACATTGCAATAGCATGAGTATTAATGTATATCTGGAGCTTTATTCAAACTGGTGATATATGTGTCGTGTTCTGAGAAAACTGGACAAAAAGCTTGTGCGTAAAGTGTCATCCCAGATTAACCTGTGCAGTCCGCACAGGCTAATCAGGGACGACAATTTCCGCCTAAACTGGATTTTCGCTAAGAATAGACATCATTTAAACGAAAAATTACATAAAAGCGGAAATTGTCATCCCTGATTAGCCTGTGCGAACTGCACAGGCAAGTCTTGGATGAAAATTTACGCACAAGCATTATGCCCAGTTTTCTCAGAACACGACACATATTTCATCATAAACGACTAACCAATTAATAGATGTAATGACAACACAATCTTACCAAAGGATTTTAAAATGAAATGACGTGTGACATAAGTGGAAAATATGTTTCGTGTTCTGAGAAAACTGGACAACATGCATGTGCGTAAAGTGTCATCCCAGATTAGCCTGTGCAGTCCGCACAGGCTAATCAGGGACGACACTTTCCGCCTTAACTGGATTTTCGCTAAGAAGAGACATCATTTAAACGAAAAATTCCATAAAAGCGGAAATTTTCGGCCCTGATTAGCCTGTGCGGACTGCACAGGCTAATCTGGGATGACAATTTACGCACATGCATTATGTCCAGTTTTCTCAGAACGCCACTCATATGTGTAATATATTGATCGTGAACACTTCTGTAAGTTTGTTTAATGATCAGATATAATATACCTCGTGTTGAACTTTTTGTGCTTTAATAGCTGTTTTTTGAGTTGACTCCGTTGTTGGAACCAAACAGCACGCGGATTAGAATGATGAAGACAAACACTGAAACACAAAAATATCAACACTTGTTAAAAACGGTGTAAAGTGAAGTGGAAGTTTGTATTATAATTCATACATGGCCAAAAAATGATTATCTAAGTATTTATATAGTTTTAATTAGAACTGAAACAAGCAACACAAGTCGTGTTCTGAGAAAACTGGGCATAATTCATGTGCGTAAAGTGTCGTCCCAGATTATCCTGTGCAGTCCGCACAGGGTAATCAGGGACGACACTTTCCGCCTTAATTGGATTTTTGCTAATAGGAGACATCATTTAAACGAAAAATTCCATAAAAGCGGAAATTGTCGTCCCTGATTAGCCTGTGCGGACTGCACAGGCTAATCTGGGACGAAAATTTACGCACAAGCATTATGCCCAGTTTTCTCAGAACGCGACTCAATGAATCTGAGTCCACCATGCGATATTATCCCAATATAACTCAAATCGACACAATATGTTGCACTAACTAAAACATTATAAGTAAACGTGTATTCTTAAATAAGTAACAAATAATGAATGGTTTTTAATATATTTTATGTTGCAATATAATTCTAATATAATGTTAATAAAATATACTTTTTACACTTTTGGGGAAAAACAACACAGGAAACGGCTCAATCTATTTTTGCTCTGTATGAAGACACTTTTTTTAATTAATTGAATTGCAAAATCAACAAAAGAAGGCAAGAGACAGCATCAACCATAAACCTGTTTTACAAGGACATCGATACAATAAAATAAAAACTTTTCGAATGTGATCGGATATTCCGCCCATATAGCCGACTCTGCAAACATATAGTTAAGCTATACTTTTAACATAGGGAACAGCCGTGAACAAGCAAACGTCAGACGGTCATTCTTTAGAGCCCTGCCCGTATAATATTATCGTAAATTGATTTAACAACACCACCAACAACAACATGAATCATCTGTGTTACATACTCCCAAAGAATAAAACATAAAATAAATATACAATTAAACGCAATTGCACAAATCATATGTGTATGTTTACTCACAGAAAATGAGTATGTCGAATATGCCGTCTACGTCATACTCGGAACCGTAGCCATATCCGGCGGTGCCGTAACCGCCGACGGCACCATAGTAGCCGGCCTTTGCAGAGGCTATGAGTATGAGGCTGAACACGCTTAGAACTGCCAGCGAATTCATTGCGATTCTCTGAAAAACATTCTTAACTTTGATTCATGTAATGTCTTAGTCTTCTGCTTAGTCTCATTGAAAGGAAAACAACAACAACACAACAACAAGAGCAATGTTTAATATATCAATATTAGGGTGTTTTTGTTGAATTTACTTAAGGAAATCAATATGTCTAACAAAGTTATGCAATACCCGTGAGATAAATGTTACATGATTATTCTTATCGAACTTATTTCATAATTTATTTAAATACAAACACATAAAGTGCAGAGTCTATGAAATTTAATCAAATTTACATTTAAAAAGATAAAATAAGTTGACGAAATTCTTCAAAACACATTTCACTATTATAGGAATTACTATTTGACGTGACACCACACAGAAAATGCTTTTAATTCAACAAAGTTAGATAATCATAAAAAAAGCAATATGCCTGTTACAGTGTTACTTGAACTGGTACAATAACTGACAACAATATTAATATTTATTCATTCAACGTAACACGATCAAAATTCAGTAACCTGTCTCAGCGAGTATTTAGTAAATAAATAAATGTAATTTAAATTATTGTAAACACAACCCGATTTGACGCAAATTGTCCCCGTGGGAGCGGAATTTCCTTGTTTTTAGTTTAGATTTTACTGGCGACTTACAGTCTAGGGGAAATTTTCTCACCGCCCATTCGACCAATCTGAGCCGGAAAAAAGAATTATTCGTTGAAATGTTTACAATCAACATATTTGAACGTATAACACGTTTTTTTTTATCGATTTAACATTAAACAAATTACAACGAGTTTCTTGTCTCGTTTTGCCAATCGAAATAGAAATAAATAATGCAAATATGCACCTACCTTCTGACTGCAGATTCACATTCTGTCTGCAGTTGGGTCTTCTGCTTTAAGTTTGATTTATCGACGTAAAGAGGCTGTTGCTTTTTTTTCTTTTTATATCAATAATGTACACTGTTTGTTTACAATTCTGTGATACATCAAGAGATTGTAAATTATTACGCGCACATTCTATCGCTAGCTGATTTAAACCCATTTATGCCTAGTGGGCTCTCCCATCCTTCTTAATTTGATCAATTTATTTCCAAAATTAGGGATGTCTGGTATATTTATTTCTATATTTAGAATATTTCTTACATAAATTCCTTTAAGCAAACAGCGCAGACCCTGATGAGACGCCGCATCATGCGGCGTCTCATCTGGGTCTACGCTGTTTGCCAAGGCCTTTTTTTTCTAGACACCAGGCATAAATGGGTTAACCAGCAAGAGGCCTTAGATTCCATCGACGTGAACATGAACAGATAGGCAACAATCTGCATCACGGACACATACAGAAACAGACAAAGGCACTACTCATTAAACCCGTTACAAGGACAATATTTTTTCTTTTGTTTTATGGAAATCCGTACACCATTTGTTAACAAAAGAAATCAAAAATAAAAGTAAAATTGCGAAGATTATTTTTAATTTCTCAGTCTAATTGGTTTTTTATTAATAGCACATGTCCTAATAACAATGACATATATGGTTTTGACAAGTTATTTTAGTAGTAAAATAATAACTGTGTCTGTTCAAATACTATTTAAAGAGTTTAAACCGAGTAATTAAATAATAGAATGACTTTATATGAATAAAATATTTTAGCATTAACTGTTAAGACAATGCTGACCTTAGTAAACAGATATATTTTGTCGATGATTAGAAATTGCTTGTAATTTATTCAAATTTATTTATCACCCGAATTAAATTGAACAATGTTCATTATTTGTTGTTAACTTACAAAAAGGTAAATTAACCTTTGTTTTTAAAATGTCACTATTGTTTGCAGATGTGTATAATTTATTTTAACCTTTGCACCACATCTGAAAGAAAACTTCATCTAAATGATGTATAACTGAATAATTTATTTTTTATTATATACTTAATAGGTTAATATTTTAATATGTTTGCGATTTGTTTTCTGTGTGTGTTATATAAATATGTGTATGAGTATATTTCACATGATATACAATAAAACATTTAAAGCTCTATATTATGTAAGCGGAATGCCTGTTAGATAAGTGTATCTTACCTGCAAAAATACAAACATCATAGGCGTGTTATTTCTTTGCTGTAAACATACGTGAGTCTATCATATTGGTTGTACAAACGGAAAGAGGCGTTGCTTGTGTTAACCGCAACACATACGTGCGTTCAACGTGTCATACGTTATTGACATCACAATTTCCTACACGCATATTGGCTATTGGTTTGTGCGAGTTGCTCTCATATAACGGTCACGTGACCAATCAGATGACATAGAAAACCAATCACCTATGCTACTAGGCGCTGAAGGCGTGTTAGACGTACATATCATTCGAATTCGATTAAACGCCAAACAAAACATCTTACATCAAGTCAACCATCGACTTGTGCAAGCCATATTTTAAGATACATCACACTATAGTCAAAATGCATGTTTATACAGGATATATGTATACTGTGTACCAATCAATTTTCTTTGGTGTGAGTACGGCCCACGTGCCAAATCTGAAAGATCAATCATTATTATATTATTTAAAAAAAAATAAGGTTTTTGTTCAAAAGTATTTTTTTCCATTGATAATATACTTATAAAATGTATATTGCAAATATAATGTAAGCTATGAGTTTGTATAAGCTTTACTGCTGAATGAATGTTGTTGTTGTTGATGCAAAAAATATGTATATGACATCAATTATACCTTTATATATACAATTCAATAAAATAAAAGTTCTTTCACAGTTTAGCTACAAAGTGTGATACAATATATCGCTATGTGTAATTAAACATGTCATATGAACCCCTTTTAATGGACGAAGTTAATGACCTATCTATAAATGAAACAACCATAGGTAGTATTACATATGTCGTGTTCTGAGAAAACTGGGCATAATACATGTGCGTAAAGTGTCGTCCCATATTAGCCTGTGCAGTCCGCACAGGCTAATCAGGGACGACACTTTCCGCTTTTACGACATTTTTCGTTTGAATGAAGTCTCTACTTAGCAAAAATCCAATTTAGGCGGAAAGTGTCGTCCCTGATTAGCCAGTGCGGATTGCACAGGCTAATATGGGACGACACTTTACGCACATGCATTATGCCCAGTTTTCGCAGAACGCGACTCAAATAACATTAGAAGTTCGATGACCCTTCAGTATATAACGTTTATGATCATAACATGTTTTCAATACATATGTTAGATACAATTTTAGCCTTATTCGGCCAGTTTGACAGTACAATACGAGGAATGTCAATACACTTTTATGCCGGATGCATAGCTTTAAGTGTTATATTTCACGTAATAAATGTATACAAATTAAACAGCTTCTCGTTCTAGATTCTTACAAAATTCACGTAAAATAGCTGTTTGAGCGAGATATCTGTTTGTCTATGTTTTGACTGAACGACATTAGGGAAAGCAACAGTGACTTGTTTCACCATTTCCACTTGTTACACCCTAAGTCAGACATGGATAATTATTAATTAGTTTTATTCATGCGATTGTTAATGGAAACAACTAAATGAATACTAATCAGGGATGTATGTTATTCGTGGCCAAGTTTATGTATTTCAGTTAAGTCACCGATAAGAGCAAGCCTTATAGCAAAGTATTCATTCGAGATGTTTTGTCCTATTGGTGTGTCTACAGTAATGTGTCGCGTTCTGAGAAAACTGGACATAATGCTTGTGCGTAAATTGTCATCCCATATTAGCCTGTGCAGTCCGCACAGGCTAATCAGGGACGGCAATTTCCGCTTTTATGGAATTTTTCGTTTAAATGATGTCTCATCTTAGCGAAAATCCAGTTTAGGCGGAAAGAGTCGTCCCTGATTAGCCTGTGCGGACACTTTACGCACATGCATTTGCCCAGTTTTCTCAGAACACGACATAAATATGATAATCTACACAAATTGTAAGGGATATTGCACATGGCTGTCTGTAAGTATGTCGAGCAATAGACGAACTTCTAAATGAACTCGATTTTGGAAAAAGAACAACACGCTTTACTGGGAGTATATTCAAAGTAAACCGAATTAATATTCTTTCAATATCACTAACTGTATCAACATTCGTAATCTGTCGAAACTGTCATAGATGCATCACATAGGTCAGAGGTGTGGTACCTTCTGGTTAAATATTTTCCGAAAGATTTTCAGATCCGGTTTACAACTACTGTAAAACACAATCTTTGAACACAAACGTTCGAACAAGCGTTTACATCTGAAGAATAAGCAGGGGATCTTTATAGAATAAATATCGCAAATGATTAAGGAACACTGTACCCACAGCAGAGGGTTAAAGAAAGAATGATTTAAAACTAGACCAATTGTGTCGTGTTCTGAGAAAACTGGGCATAATGCATGAGCGTAAAATGTCATCCCAGATTAGCCTGTGCAGTCCGCACATGCTAATCAGGGGCGACACTTTCCGCTTTTATGGAATTTTTCGTTTAAATAAAGTCTCTTCTAAGCAAAAATCCAATTTAGGCGAAAAGTGTTGTCCCTGATTAGCCTGTGCGGATTGCACAGGCTAATCTGGGACGACACTTTACGCACATGCATTTTGCCCAGTTTTCTCAGAACACGACTCAATTCATCCCTTGGTAGGCTCCGATACATTTTCACTGATGAAGATACACACGGTCGTTACGAACCTATTTTGTATTTTAAACTATATTTTTGATAGAAATCACTTAAATAACAGTTTCAGTGATTATTATGACGTTTAACATGCTACTTAACAAATGGACGTTACAATGGAGACAGTAACACTTAATGGTACTCTCATATAACCGTTTTCGATATTATTTGACTTTGATATTTTAAAATCTGCACGTCGTATAATATAAATCGCGCAAAATATACAATTATTTATGATTCCACGTATTGTTCAAAGTAACTGTTAAGAACTGAAATAGTATTTCTTAATTGCAAAGGCATATGCACAATTATAGAGTTTGAATGTGTTAGTTATTTTAACGCGTATACGCAATCTATTTTGTATTAAGACTAACATGCAGAAGATACACATAACGTTAAATATAATTCGGCCTTATGCGCGGTAAAATTAGTTTGTCTTCGTCTCACTGAGGTAAATGAAATGCTACTGATTGCTCACTGTCTAATTAATAGTTTTCAGCATAATACATTTCAGAAGCGCCATGAAAAACCTGCCATGCATATTTGTGTCGTGTTCTGAGAAAACTGGGCATAATGCTTTTGCGTAAATTGTCATCCCATATTAGCCTGTGCAGTCCACACAGGCTAATCAGGGACGACAATTTTCGCTTTTATGGAATTTTTCGTTAAAATGATGTCTCTTCTTAGCGAAAATCCAGTTAAGGCGGAAAGCGTCTTCCCGGATTAGCCTGTGCGGACTGCACAGGCTTATCTGGGACGACACTTTACGCACATGCATTTTGTCCAGTTTTCTCAGAACGCGACTCATTTAACGACGTCATTGTTATGTGTATATTCTTTATGCCGTCGATTTATGTCGAGTTGTTTCAGCATTTGTCTTGGACACGATTGGCTTTTTCTTCAGATTTTGTAAGCTTCGCTAAAACGTATCTGTATTAAATGTTTAAATGAAACATCTGTAGTCCATAAGGTAACACAATCGTAACAGTAGTTATATTACAGAAGGGTAAGTACTCATTGCTTGGCATCTTATCTTCATAATACTACAAAGAAAACAACACATATTGTTGGATGCTCGATTTATTTAATTAAATATATTGACAATAACATAGCAAAGGTCGTCTTGAGGGATCGGTCGAGATAGCTGTTGTTATCTTCTGGAAAACAAGAAAGTAAAATAACAATATAGTGCAGTTTATAACATTTACACAGATTAAAGCTTTTTTGTTTCAATTAAAAAACCGTCATTAGTAAAGGTTTAAAACCACGCATTTTTTTACTAGCTAATAAGCAACACGGTAGGATTCATTTTATCATAATAACTTACTTTAAATTATGACGTGCTCTATGCCAAACAAAGGAACTTAACATACATGGATACATTTTAGTTAGATAAGTTTAATATATTATGTTATGTTGTATTTTATGTCAGCTTTTTTATGAGATTGTAATATATAGTATCATATAATTCGCTAAGAATGGCCACATTCATACATGCTATGCATCTTTGATTGTCATAATTGTTTTGATGAATTGTGGAGGAGACTTAAATAAATTATTTAACTACATGGGTTTATATTTAAAAATATAGTACCTGAAAATTATTTCTTCTACTTCCAGCCGTAGCTACTGCCGTGCCCGTGGTCACTATCCCACCAGTCCCAGTTGTCTCCTCCATATTGGCTGCCACCGCCATTCCCCCAGTTGCCACCACGGCCTTTCCCATAGTTGCTACCACTGCCCTTCCCGTAGCTACTGCCGCCACCACCGCCGCCACCACCGCCTCCAAGTCCACCACCGAACAGGAGGTTGATGATCATGATGAATACAAACACTGGGGAGGAAAAAATATTCCAACTTTAACCCATTTATGCCTAGTGGACTCTCTCATCCTTCTAAATTGGATCAATTTATTTCCAAAATTAGGGATGTCTAGTATATTTTTTTCTATATTTAGAATATTTCTTACAAAAATTCCTTTAAGCAAACAACGCAGACCCTGATGAGACGCAGCATCTGGATCTAGGCTGTTTGTCAAGGCTTTTTCTCTAGACGCTAGGCATAAATGGGTTAAAAAACAATATTATCGGTTGATAACATGAGGTGATATAATGACTACAGTATTATAAAATGGAAACACGTCAAATGCGTGTGAACACCGGTTGTTTATATGCAAAACAGAAACTGTATACATGCAAAGGAACTGGAAGTAAGTATTGTCATCTCAAAACAATATACATACAGAAGATCAGAATCCCGAAGATTCCTCCCATCCCACCGCCGCCGCCGCCGCCACCAGCGACCATGGGGTAGCCACCACCTCCACCGCCGTAAATGCCACCGTATCCGCCGTAGCCGTATCCATGGACACTGGCGAAAATAGCGACGCTGACGGCACACAGGGCAACTAGCACGCTGGATCTCATGGTGTAGTCTCTAAACAAAAACATCTCATGGTGTAGTTTCTAAACAAAAACATCTCATGGTGTAGTTTCAAAACAAAACATCTCATGGTGTAGTTTCAAAACAATTACATCTCATGGTGTAGTCTCTAAACAAAAACATTTCATGGTGTAGTTTCTAAACGAAAACATCTCATGGTGTAGTCTCTAAACAAAAACATCTCATGGTGTAGTCTCTTCACAAAAACATCTCATGGTGTAGTTTCTAAACAAAAACATCTCATGGTGTAGTTTCTAAACAAAAACATCTCATGGTGTAGTCTCTAAACAAAAACATTGGCCATGATTTCTCGATTATTTTAAGTCTGCTTTTATCACTTTTAGCTTTACCTCATTTTTGTTGCACTAAAAAGAACAAACATTTCATTGTAAAATTATAACAAGCTTTACGTGAAATTTTCATCCAGAATACCTAACATAAAAACTTTTTACACAAAACAATCATTTTAAAAATCAAAGTAAGCCCAGTGTGTTTTTTTTTCTTAAAAACAGTTAAACATTTTCGATGATTCGATGCGTTTTAGAGCGTTTTGAAAGATGACAAAAAGCGTATATACAAATATGTTTCCGTTTTGGTAAAATACGGCGGCACAGATGAGGGAACAAGATACTCGTGCTAAAGACGTAGATAAACACATGCGAATGCCTCATCTGCGCAACCGTACTAAAATACCCTTACTGAGACATTTTTTTCGCAAATTATTTAGTTTTATGACTAGATGTTGGTCTTAAAAATAAAATAAAAATAATCTCTACTTAATCATTTATGCCGAGTGGACTCTCCCATCCTTCTAAATTGGATCAATTCATTTCCAAAATTAGGGATGTCTGGTATATTTATTTCTATATTTAGAATATTTCTTACATAAATTCATTTAAGCAAACAGCGCAGACCCTGATGATACGCCGCATCATGAGGCGTCTCTTCTGGGTCTACGCTGTTTGCCAAGGCCTTTTTTCTAGACGCTAGGCATAAATGGGTTAAGTAGGTATACGTAGAGTGCTATACAGTCACATATGTAAAATGTTTAGACGACATTTTAAATGTAAATATTCTGACTGAACACATTTCATTTAATTATGAGAATTTGTAATATAGTTAGCCAGATTCATCAATACTGTTTGTTAATCCTCACTACATCAAACAGACGATATGTGTCGCGTTCTGAGAAAACTGGGCATAATGCTTGTGCGTAAATTGTCATCCCAGATAAGCCTGTGCAGTCCGCACAGGCTAATCAAGGACGACAATTTCCGCTTTTATGGAATTTTTCGTTTAAATGATGTCTCTTCTTAGCGAAAATCCAGTTTAGGCGAAAAGTGTCGTCGCTGATTAGCCAGTGCGGACTGCACAGGCTAATCTGGGACGACACTTTACGCACATGCATTTTGCCCAGTTTTCTCAGAACACGACACATATAAGGTACCAAATAAGCTTTAAAAATACGTTAAAATGCTTAATTGCCTTAAACAGTAATGTATAATGATTGTAATCAAAAAACTGTAATATTGAGTTACAAAACTATTTCTATATTTCAAAGAATTATTATTTTTTTATTTAGACATAACATCTTAATTCGCATCAAATGTAAGATACGAACTGAACACTTACTAGTTCTCCTTCGACGATAGGCCTACTGACAGTATCGCTGCGTTTGACCCGGGTTAATATAGCGTCATAGGACACGTCGAAAACGTGGAAACAACGTTCACAAACAATCCCGTCGGAAATGAAAAGAAACACAACCGCATTGATTTACGTTTCGTTCGAACACGTTTTATGAACGGATTTCCTGACGAGCCTGTTAGTATTGGCGCCTATCAAATATTCATTTCAAATGTATTACGGCCTTAGGCATTATTGCTTTTTAGAAAGTTGTTATTTTATCTCTTTTATAACTACATGAGTAGTGTCTCTCTATATTATACGTGTGACATGGCCGACACCACGGCTACGCAGTGGAGTCTATTCAATCGATTGTCTGGTGTGTAGTGTTCTGAGAAAACTGGACAAAATGCTTGTGCGTAAAGTGTCAACCCAGATTAGCCTGTGAAGTCTGCACAGGCTAATCATTGACGACACTTTCCGCCTCACCTAGATTTTCGCTAAGAAGAGACATCATTTAAACGAAAAATTCCATAAAAGCGGAAATTGTCGTCCCTGATTAGCCTGTGCGGACTGCACAGGCTAATCTGGGATGACAATTTACGCACAAGCATTATGCCCAGGTTTCTCAGAACACGACACAGGTTTTCTCACCCAAGGGGTGGTTCGTGACTTCTTGGGTTTTTCGCTTATTATTTAATGATAACTGCTGTAGAAACGTTTGTTTGTAAGTCGCTTAAGCATTTTTTTATGACAAACAAGGTTCATCGTGGGGAAAATACTTCTGCTGTTGTACTCCTTTTTATTGGTAACAGCATTATCGCCTTATACTATCGGGGTTTCTTTTTCTGCGATATTCTTGTATTTGCCTTTTATAATTATTTTGAGTAGTTGATGTAAATAAATTAAACGAACTATTTTCTGCATTCATGCACATATGATTGAACATCATCATCATCATCATCATCATCATCATCATCATCATCATCATCATCATCATCATCATCATCATCACCATTGTCATCGTCATCGTCATCGTCATCATTCATTTTTATTTCTTTTGTAACAAAATATATAAATAAAAAAAATAAAAAAATGGACATGTATAATGATTGTAACTAAATGAGTCTCAATCTTGTGAGGCGAAATTCAATATTAAAGCGCTCAAACAAATATAATTGTAATTGTTTACATGTAGTTCATGGTTATTTGTTTTATCCTGCTGCGTGGCAATCCTATGTGTGGTGAGTTGATATCTATCGGTATTGGTATCAAAATGTACAAACGTTGATGAAATGTGTCGTGTTCTGAGAAAACTGGGCAAAATGCTTGTGCGTAAAGTGTCCTCCCAGATTAACCTGTGCAGTCCGCACAGGCTTATCCGGAACGACAGTTTCCGCCGAAACTGGATTTTCGCTAAGAAGAGACATCATTTAAACGAAAAATTCCATAAAAGCGGAAACTGTCGTCCCTGATTAGCCTGTGCAGACTGCACAGGCTAATCTGGGATGACAATTTACGCACAAGCATTACGCCCAGTTTTCTCAGAACACGACACAAATAAGGAATCGCTATAAGAATTTGAAAAATGATATTTCAAAGAAATATGATTATTTTCTTTTGAAAACTATGTTGACTAACAAAGTGGCTAGCGTTTGCAATGAAGGATTTACATTTTCCGTGCACTTATCCGCTGATGCATTCTTTGATTTCCATGATTGAATCGACAGATGGCTGTGTAGGGTGTCTTGCCATTTTTTTTCTTTCTCAAGACAAAACCTGAACACTTTGACAATGAAACGTTATTTTGGAATATGAAAAAAGATTAAGAAAAAGAGAATGGTCAGTTTATAAATTTCATATACGGATTCAGCAGTAGGTTTTCAGGGATTAGAATAATTTTATCGCACTAAAAGCTTCAAATAAATGAATTTCTGTCAACGCCGTAAACAAATGAGTCGTGTTCTGAGAAAACTGGGCATAATGCTTGTGCGTAAATTGTCATCCCAGATTAGCCTGTGCAGTCCGCACAGGCTAATCAGGGACGACAATTTCCGCTTTTATGGAATTTTTCGTTTAAACGATGTCTCTTCTTAGCTGCACAGGCTAATCTGGGACGACACTTTACGCACATGCATTATGCCAAGTTTTCTCAGAATACGACACAAATTACCACGTTTACACGATGTTCATTCAATGTACATTCAAATACTTTGAATCGCCCATGACTCAGGTAACCTGGTAAAGACCAAATAGACCTCGCATACATGAATGATGAAAACAAGACAACATGTCTACGACTACGAGTTTTCATTTGAAAAGTATCACCTTTGACGTTAGAAGGTCATTGTGACACAATGAAAGTATTTGTGTGGTTACTTTCATGTCCTTCTAACGCCAAAGGTGATAATTTTCACATGAAAACTAATAAAGACAGACAGACAGACAGTCTGTCTGTCATGAAAACTAATAAATATGTTGTTTTTACTTTTTAAATGGTATACTATTATTAGCAATTTACGATTGTAGACTCAGTTATTATTTCTTTATAATATGTAACGTCTTAAGTTTGGAGAATTTTGGCAATTTTACCGAATAATTTCAAGAAGAAATTAATGTATGCATCATGAAAACGAAATTTTGCTTTATTTCTAAGAAATTGAATAACGATTGGATCAGTTTAATTTACAATGAAATAAATAATGGGAATACAAATAATATTCCCTTAACCCTTTGCATGCTGGGAAATTTGTCGTCTGCTAAAATGTCGTCTGCTGAATTTCTAAAATTAGCATTTTTTCGATTTTTTCCCCAAAGAATACTATCAGAATAGCAAACAGTTTGGATCCTGATGAGACGCCACGTTCTGTGGCGTCTCATCTGGATCCAAACTGTTTGCAAAGGCCTTCAAAATTCGGTTCCAGCACTCAAAGAGTTAACGTGTGATATAGCTGCGAATATGTGTTTGTGTATGTAAAGTGTCAATTAACTCATTGTTCATTACCTTGCTAACATGTCTAGCAAACTGTGTGACATTTTGTTTTCTTTGATATGTGAAAATTATGACTATTATTAGCATATTCTACATCGATTATGAAAGAAATATAATATCTTTGGAAAGAAAATTTGATTCGTTTGTTACAAATGTTCTGTATGGTGAATATTCAACTTACATTTAGGGTCGTACAATCTTACTTGAGTTGAAATTTTACACAAGAAACAAATTTAGATTTCTTAATTTTTTTTATGTATGCTGTTTCACTTTCGATGTGTTGTAATGACGGACATATCGTCCATGAGAATAGATCTAGTTGTTTGTTTCTCTAGATTTTAGATTCACGGATGATACATGAAAATAATATGAGTCACGATCTGTGAAAAGGGGGTTTAATGCATGTGCTTAAATTTTTGTCACAGATTAGCCTGTGCAGTCCGCACAGGCTTATCAGGGACGACACTTTCCGCCTATCTGGATTTTTGCTTAGAAGATACTTTCTTAAAACGAACAATATCATAAAATCGGAAAATGTCGCACATGCATTAAACCCCCTTTTCTCAGAACGCGACTCATATGGTAACGAGTGGAGCGTTCTCTAGTGAAACTATTTGTTTCATGTTCACGTCACCTCTATAATATACCAAAACATGTCTTTCTTTTTATTTGATGCTTTTCCACCATTTTGTTAAATAGTTAATTTCGCCGAAATAATGAGAATAACATCATTTCTCTCATTTTGTATACAGCTTTGTTCACTAACCGTTTCAATAACTATTGAGGGAGCTAGGGAAAAAACGTTTCAATGAAACAGTGAAAATAATGGAAACTTATTGACAATCACGGTTATTGTCACTGTTTGAAACCTGTCCATCAGAGATTGTAATTGCCTGACATCTTTCTCATAAACACATGCAAGCTTAACATGAAAAAATGCCAAACACAACATTTCGGTACAATACTTTATTGATACTCTGAATATGAACAGTTTAATAGCATCAGCTCACTCGTTGATTGGCCGTTCACTCCAGATATTGCCTTCTGAAATAATCAAAAAAGCAATGTAATGTCACAAAGTTTACAATATTGATATGCCACTGACTCTTGTTATTAATCATTCTAATTATTTGGTTAAAATGTGCATTTGGAACGAATCTCAATGTTCACGCCATATTTTTTCATTATTTTATTTTAGTATCCATGTTATAATAATCAATGCATAAATACATTGGTATTTTCAAAGCTCTGTTTTTTATTGCAAAAAGATTTGGGATTGCTACATGTATTAAACATAGAAAAAAGTGTTATAAATTGAGAATCTTTAAAACTGTTTAAATAGCAACATCTGAAAAGATTATTTAATTGAAATTTAATTCGTTATGCCTATTGTTTTTTAATAACTTAATGTCAGTGTTCAATGTGAAGTACGAAATAAAATATATTAACTTGAAATAAATACATGCGTTTAGCGTCAGTATGAATCGCCATTCTTGCTCTTTCCATTATTACCAGGGAACAGAACTTTTAGGACGGTCATAAACACGAACACTGAAATAGATATGAAACGCGCTCTGCGAAAAGGGGGTTAAATGCATGTGCGTAAAGTGTCGTCCCAGATTAGCCTGTGTAGTTCGCACAAGATAATCTCCGCTTAACAAAAATCCAGTTAAGGCTGAAAGTGTCGTCCCTGCTTTGCCCGTACGGACTGCAAAGGCTAAGTTGGGACGACACTTTACGCACATGCATTAAACCCCCTTTTTACAGAGTGCGACTCATATAAATAAGACATACGCGGTTGAACTGTTAGAAGTATACATACCAACTAACAGCTACAAGGAAATAATAATTATTTATGAATTTCGCACCATATATTACCCGTAGCTGTTTATTAAAAAATATTTAAGATACAATTTTAAGATGAATAAAATTTATGAGATAAACGTTAACACAGGAATGCGGTTTAAATTAAATTATTTTTTAGCTTTCGCAATTGTCTCGATGACAAACAAACATACAGGCACAATAATAAAATGTATGCATGTCATAACTTACGGCAAATCAGGATCGTAAAAATATCAGGCCCAGGAGGGCTAATAGGCGGCCATTTGTATTTGTAGGCTGAGGCGATCGTGAAGATACTCACGACCAGCAAACTGACAGCGACTATGGGAAACAGTTTCATTGTCGAACCTGAAATAAATCACATATAAGCAC
>VMBQ01001744.1:133612-197512 GCA_007657795.1 Dreissena rostriformis
ACTGTTTGACATCTGAGTTGTGTTCTGAAAAAACTGCGCATAATGCATGTGCGTAAAGTGTCGTCCCAGATTAGCCTGTGCAGTCCGCACAGGCTAATCAGGGACGACACTTTCCGCCTTAATTGGATTTTTGCTAAGAAGAGGCCTCATTTAAACGAAATCTGTCATAAAAGCGGAAAGTGTCGTCCCTGATTAGCCTGTGCGGACTGCACAGGCTAATCTGGGACGACACTTTACGAACATGCATTATGCCCAGTTTTCTCAGAACGCGACACATCTGTCCATCACATATTTTAATTGACTTGTATCTTTCTCTTAAACACATGCAAGATTAAAATGAAAAAAATAAAAAAATAAAATGCATAACACACATGTTCAGTACAATACTTTATTGATACTCTGAATATGAACAGTTTAATAGCATCAGCTCACTTGGTGATTGGCCGTTCACTCCAGAAGTTGTCGTCTAAAATAATTATAAAAAGCAATGTAATGTCACACATTTGTGGCGTGTTCTGAGAAAACTGGGTAAAATGCTTGTGCGTAAAGTGTCATCCCAGATAAGCCTGTGCAGTCCGCACAGGCTAATCCGGGACGACACTTTCCGCCTAAACTAGATTATCGCTAAGATGAGACATCATTTAAATCAAAAATTCCATAAAGCGGAAATTGTCGTCACTGATTAGCCTGTGCGGACTGCACAGGCTAATCTGGGATGACAATTTACGCACAAGCATTTTGCCCAGTTTTCTCAGAACACGCCACATTAAACAATATTGCTATGAACCTGACTATTGTTATTAATCAATTCAATTATTTTGTTTAAATGTTCATTTGGAACGAGTCTCAATGTTAATGCCCTATTTTATTTTATTTTATATTGTATTATTGAATCCATGTTATGATCATTAACCCATTAATAAATTCGTATTTTCTAAGCTAATTATAAATAAACTCATCGTATTATAATGTTTACCTTTCTTATAAATCTACACTATATTTGACCTAGAATATTGCAATATTTGTCGACCCACAACTTTCGTTAAAGAGTATCCTTTTGCAAAAAGAGTTTTGACAACTACATACATTTTACACATAGAAAAAAGTGTTATAGATTAAACAATCTTTTTAAATTGTTTATATAGCAACATTTTAAAAGATTGTTGACTTGAAATTTAATGCGTTGTGCTTAAAGTTTTTGAATAACTTAATGTCAGTGTGAAATACGAAATAAAATATATCAACTTGAAATAAATACATACGTTTAGTCTTTGTATGAATCGCCATGCTTTCCCTTATTATCAGGGAACAGAACTTTAATGATGGTTATAAACACGAACACTGAAATAGAGATGAAACGCGCTCTGTGAAAAGGGGGTTTAATGAATGTGCGTAAAGTGTCGTCCGCACAGTCTAATCAGGGACGACACTTTCCGCTTTTAATATTTTTCGTTTTAAGAAAGTCTCCTCCTAGCAAAAATCCAGTTTAGGCGGAAAGTGTCGTCCCTAATTTGCCCAATCGGACTGCACATGCTCAGTTGGGACGACACTTTACGCACATGCATTAAACCCCCTTTTCACAGAGCGCGACTCATATAAATACGACATATGCGGTTGAACTGTTAGAATGTATACACACCAACTAACAGCTACAAGGAAATAGTAATTATATACGTATTTCGCAACATATATTACTCGTAGCTGGTTGTTGAAAAATATTCAAGATACAATTTTAAGATTAATAAAATTAACGAGATAAACGTTTTCAAAGGAGTGCTGCTTAAATTAAATGTTTTTTTTTTTAAAGCTTTTATTAGGCACATTTCCTCCAAATTAATTGTATGCATACTACAAGTACCAGGCGTTTATCAAGATAACCACAAAACTGTTATAAAATATTAATTTTCCCAATCGTTAAGTTTTCGCAATTGTCTCGGTGATAAACAAACATACGGGCAAAATAATGAAATGTATGTATGTCATAACTTACGGAAAATCAGGATCTGAAAAATATTATTATCCGGCTTTACAGGAGGAGGCCAGTAGTAGTAGGCTGAGGCAGTCGCGAAGATGCTCGCAACCAGCAAACTAATAGCGCCAATCTGAAACAGCTTCATTGTCGAACCTGAAATAAATCAAATATTAGCACTATCATACACAGGTCGCCTCTATAGTGGAAGATATATTGTTGAATCCTGAGATAATACAATAATGTTTAACAAATAAAGGTATTAAATGAACTGCATCTACCGAATATTTGTCTGTATTTAATGTGTTATTAAATTGTAATTTCAGAAATAAGTGATGTAAAATATAGCTTGCCTTGCGCAACGATATCCAATAGTGTCCAAAATGTGGTTTCTATATCGTCTACTGCTTGTCCTTCATAGTCAAATCTCGTTCGCCAGTGTCTGTGTCGTGTGCAACAACGCATATATAGTCAACATGAGACGTCACAGACGGAAAAGCTAAAATAAAAAAAACCGAACATTTTGAATTAAATCGTTTATCTTCACACGTCATTAAGTCACGTGGTCTCGTAACGTCAAGGACAAATGTTTATTATAAGGATATTTCATCCCATTGGTTCAACATGTATAACATTTCAACGTCACATGGTGCCTTTATGCACCAAGGGGGCGATTAATAAATGCACTCTGGCGGAGAAATTCAGTCGGAATATTTTTCAAAGTCTGCATCACTATTATTCAGAAGGGCTTGCGCGTGATACTGATACTACTAAGTGAACACAATTATTTTAAAGATCAATCATATGTATAATGTATATAAGGTATCCAATCATCGTTATTATTCGACGCCTAAGGAGATGTACACATGTCATCTCACACTCCCCGAAACAATTATCAATGAAGGAAACTGTCAGGGCTGAACTCGACATTCATTAACACAGAAGTTTAACACATCCATATTAAAAACGTTACTTGCCAACTATTAACAACGGCATTTCGTATAACTATACTTTAATTACATGTAATATTTTAATGGACACGGTTGTTTTCTACAAACATTTGTTTTAAAAGAGAAATTGTGCACATTGACTTTTCCTCTCAGCTCAGCAACTACAATTTAGCGGTCAGCCATCCCAGCTCTGAAACAATTAGCTAGAGGTCAGCCATCCCAGCTCTTCAACAACAAGCGAGAGGTCAGTCCTCAAAGCTCTGCAGCTATAAGTTACAGCCCTCCCAGCTGTGCAACTTAAAGCTAAAGGTGGGCCCTCCCAACTCTGCAACAATAAGATAGAGTTCAGCCCGATCAGCTCTGCAATTATAAAATAGAAGCCAGCCCTCCCAGTTCTGCAACTATAAGCTGTTGGTCAGTCCGATCAGCTCTCCAACTATAAGCTAGAGGTCATCCCTATCAGCTCTGCAACTATACAAAAGGTCAGCCCGATCAGCTCTGCAACTGTAAAATAGAGGTCAGCCCGATCAGCTCTGCAACAATAAGCTGGAGGTCAGCCCTCCCAGCTCTGCAACTATAAGCTAGATGTCAGCCCGATCACACTGCAACTTTAAGCTAGACGTCTGTCCGATCAGCTCTGCAACTATAAGCTAGAGGTGAGCCCTCCCAGCTCTGCAATTATAAGCTGGTGGTCAGTCCGATTAGCTCTGCAACCATAAAATAGAGGTTGTCCCTCCCAGCTCTGCAACTATAAGCTGGTGGTCAGTGCGATCAGCTCTACATTTATAAGCTAGAGGTCAGCCCTTCCAGCTCTTCAACTATAAGCTAGAGGTCAGCTCGATCAGCTTTGCAACTATAAACTAGTGGTCAGCCCTCCCAGCTCTGCAAATATAAGCTAGAAGTCAGTCCGATCAGCTCTGAAACTATAAACTAGAGGTCAGCCCGGTCAACTCTGCAACAATAAGCTAGAGGTCAACCCGATCAGCTCTACAACTATAAGTTAGAGGTCAGCCCTCCCAGTTCTGCAACTATAAGCTAGAAGTCAGCCCTCCCAGTTCTGCAACTATAAGCTGGTGGTCAATCCGATCAGCTCTGCATTTATAAGCTAGAGGTCAGCCCTTCCAGCTTTTCAACTATAAGCTATAAGCTGGCGATCAGCCCGATCAGCTGTCTTTTATTAGACGGATGAGATCGACGTAAAACTGGTCAATATTTGATCCCATTATCATCAATTCTGAAGAAAACAACAGACATGCTCAACATTATTTATCGTATAGTATAACAAAGGTTACAATTATTTCATAGTTTCTTTAGAAAGTTCAATTTACATTTGTAATTAAAATAATTCAACATGTTTTTCTAGTATTCTCATACATTGGTTCAGTTGTTAATATGAATGATTGTAAATGTATTAATATGTGAACAATAAAATATAATTGACCATGCCATGGTAACCCTTATTTGGCACTTGGTTTGCTTTTAATTTCCCAAATTAATATTCAAAACACCCAATGACATATACATCTGTTTTGAAAGTTAGTCATGCAAGCATATATATTCAAACACGTTTCTAAAACGGAATGTCTTTAAAACATTCGGCGTTGAAACCAATATTTTGATTGTATACCCTAACTAAAGAACAAAAATGCCAAGATATTTTGGAAAAAAAACGCGACTTTTCGGACCTGATCATTTTCTATATACAAAAAGAGCAATAGTGTCACAATAGTGACAGAGAATTCCCCCAACACCGCTCGTTGTAATGTGTATCAACTTGCTACACAAAATGGGCGTGACCAGTTTTGACGACATGGGTTTGGTTTTAAAACAACTTGTATATCACCACTTTAGAATGTTATATAATTGCAGCCAGTTTCTTTATTGCAGCAAGAGTTTTAATTTTAGCTCTTATGTTAATCAATTAAATGGTTCAATAGTAAGAATTACAGGATGCAATTTTGAATTGAGTTCAAATGTTCAGGAAAGCAAGTAGAGTTTCATTCAAATACCAACTTTTTTAATCACTTTACATTTTCAATATACCTAATGGTTTTACAACTTATGTGTGCTGCTTGATAACAATTGGTCGAAATATTCTATTACGTTTTTTTTTCCGGAATAAAAAATGTATTCTTAGTAACCCATAGATTTTATGCATTCCATGGAACAACAATATAAAATTACATACACAATTACATAACCCCACAAATCATTCCAGTTGAGTTTAATGATTTTCGACAGAAAATGTTCAAAGTTGTTATTGATTCCACAATCTTTGGCTTTAAAGTTTAAGGTGTAAATATGAGCTTTCAATATGTTTCTTCGTGTGTATTGTTTTTCTAATATACACATTAAATGGTAAATAGGGCGTCAGCCATGATTGTATTGATGTATGCGTTAAATCGTTAACTTCCGCCGTGTAAAGTTAAATGTTGCATTTGATTGGCTGACGAGATCGTTGTGGGCTGGACTGAACTTTTCGGTCGCATGTCAATCTCTCAATTCGATGTAAAGTACAGAAATCAAAATCTGTGTAAGTAAGGTTGTTTGTTTCTAAACATCAAGACATTCCAGCAAATGGATACCGTTCATATATGGTAAATAAGACGTCCTACATGATGTATATACACATTGATTTATGCGTTAAATTGTTTACTTCCGCCGTTTAATGTTAAATGTTGCATTTGATTGGCTGACGAGATCATCGTGGGTTGGACTTTACTTTCCAGTCGCATGTCAATATCAGTTGGATACGAGGTGTTTTGTATTTCTAGAATACATACTAAACGGTTAAAAAGTAGTCTTCCATGCTGTGTATACATTTTGATATATGCGTTCAATAGTAAACTTAAGCCCTTGAATGTTTAATGTTGCATTTGATTGGTTAACGAGATCGACGTGGGTTGGACTCAACTTTCCAGTCGCGTGCCAATCTATCAGTTGTATATGAAGTCATTGATCAGTGTGCGTAAAGCTTAAAGTATGAATTAGTAAGGTTGTTTGTTTTTTAACACCAAGGCATGTCAGCAAACGGCTTATGTTCATTACGGACTGATGCGCCAAAGAGGTGTGCAGGAAACATTGAATCGAAGAAATATTTTTAAAATAAAAAAGCAGCAATTTACATGCTCATATCATTAATTGCATTGTAACCGAATAACGTTATATGCTTAGTAGGGAATATCTGGCCTCCCGATAAGGTAAACACACGGCGCTCATTATTGGTTCACCTTTAAAGTGAATTGTTCACAGTTAATCAACATCACAATTGCCATTTTGTTTTTTGCCAAAGATTAAAAAAGAATGTTTTCAGACAAGAAAAAATTAAGTCCTACCTATGGACAATGTTTAAAATAATGGTTCGTTTATCGAGAATAAAAAATCAATGTCAGTAACGTAATAAAGCGTTTGTAACGCTTTTCACCGAAAATTTGGCGAATATGTGTATTACTTAAAACTACACTTAACATTCAAACGCACAGTGAAGGCAACCATTTATACATATGAATACATTAAAGTTTTGTTAGTAATTGTATTTATTTAAGACAGGCTCTTAGAAAAAGGGGTTTAATGCATGTGCGTAAAGTGTCGTCCCAGATTAGCCTGTGTAGTCCGCACAGGCTAATCAGAGACGACACTTTTATGATATTTTTCGTTTAGACACAGTCTCTTCTTAGCAAAAAATCAAGTTTAGGCGGAAAGTGTCCTCCCTGATTAGCCTGTGCGGAATGCACAGGCTTATCTGGGACAACACTTAACACACATGCATTTAACCCCATTTGCACAGAGCAAGGCTAACTTATTAACATTTCTTAACAATACAAACATCGGTGAATAATTCACTGTAACCATGTGGTAATCTATAATATTTTGTTTCTAAGGTGACAGTGCAATTGTTGGACGCAATTTCTGTTCAATAATATTTGATTCTAAGTTGGCTGACCAATGGTTGTCCGTAATGCAAGTGCATAGGTGTTTTGAGCGTAGTTGACTGGCCAATGGTTGTCCGTAATGTAAGTGCATAGGTGTTTTGATCGTAGTTGACTGACCAATAGTTGTCCGTAATGCAAGTGCATAGGTGTTTTGAGCGTAGTTGACTGACCAATGGTTGTCCGCAATGTAAGTGCATAGGTGTTTTGAGCGTAGTTGACTGACCAATGGTTGTCGCAATGTAAGTGCATAGGTGTTTTATCGTAGTTGACTGACCAATGGTTGTCCGTAATGCAAGTGCATAGGTGTTTTGATCGTAGTTGACTGACCAATGGTTGTCCGCAATGTAAGTGCATAGGTGTTTGATCTAAGTTGACCGACCAATGGTTGTCCGTAATGCAAGTGCATAGGTGTTTTGATCGTAGTTGACTGACCAATGGTTGTCCGCAATGTAAGTGCATAGGTGTTTGATCGTAGTTGACTGACCAATGGTTGTCCGTAATGCAAGTGCATAGTTGTTTTGATCGTAGTTGACTGACCAATGGTTGTCCGCAATGTAAGTGCATAGGTGCTTTGATCTTAGTTTACTGACCAATGATTGTCCGAAATGCAAGTGCATAGGTGTTTAGATCGTAGATGACTGACCAATGGTTTTCCGCAATGTAAGTGCATAGGTGCTTTGATCTTAGTTGACTGACCAATGGTTGTCTGCAATGTAAGTGCATATGTGTTTTGATTTGAGTTGACTGACCAATGGTTGTCCGCAATATAAGTGCATAGGTGTTTTGATCGTTATTGACTGGCCAATGGTTGTCCGCAATGCAAGTGCATAGGTGTTTTGATCGTAGTTGACTGACCAATGGTTGTCCGCAATGTAAGTGCATATGTGTTTTGATCTTAGTTGACTGACCAACGGTTGTCCGCAATGTAAGTGTACAGGTGTTTAGATCGTAGTTGACGGACCAATGGTATACCGCAATGTTAGTGCATAGGTGTGTAGATCGTAGTTGACGGACCAATGGTTGTCCGCCATGTAAGTGCATAGGTGTTTTGATCTAAGTTGACTGACCAATGGCTGTCCGCAATGTAAGTGCATATGTGTTTTGATCGGTATCCAATCAGTTAATGCCTATCTCTAGTCATATTCTCGGAGACTTATTTGTGTGTTAGCCGTTTTATTTAGCCATTTGCTTGGCTTTATATAGTCGCGTAATGTGATCAGCTCAGTCGAAAGAGCTCTGGGCTACTAATCCTAAGGCTCGATTTCCTGCCCGTTCACACTTTATTTGGGTATTGGTCATGAAATAAATTCTTAGGTCGTTTTTCCCCTACCTCTGTCTTTTAGAAGGGCAGTTATCAGTTTCTGAACAATAGTACAATACTTTGACAAAGAGCGGTAATTGTAAACTTCATGAATTATCCTTAAAAATACGTGTACGGCTTACGGACATACCTTAAAGCATGACAAATAAACAAGATCACTATTTATTCAAATGTATATTCCTTTTTTATGCTCAATTAAATAACATTCATTTTTATTGGGGCTTTAATCTGACAAATACATTGTGACAAATGTTAAACTCGAGACAATTTAATCAATAACAAGAGATGTGTTTGTTAGAAACACAATGCCCCTACTGCGCCGCTTTGAAAATATTTTTTGTTGACCTTTGACCTTGAAGGATAACCTTGACCTTGACCTGTCACCACTCAAAATGTGCAGCTCCATGAGATACACATGCATGCCAAATATCAAGTTGCTATGATCAATATTGTTAAAGTTATGACCATTTTTCGAAACCTAAACGCAAAGTGTGAGGGAATTTCAGAAGGACAGACAGACGGACAGACGCGCAGACGGACGGTGCGATCACTATATGCCCACCTTCGGGGGCATAAAAACGAATACCAATTCAATTTTTGGATGCTCATTTCATACTGTTAACAATCATTTATAAAACAAATACAATTTTGGTTCAAATGAGTTGCGTTGTCCAAAATCATATGCGTTCCAAACCTGTCCGTTCTTCATTTCCTCATTCTTTATCTACAAAATAGTTAAGATATGGCAATAAAAAAACAAGAGAAACATACCCGAAAGTAAACAATCATTTGTTGAAAGATGGCTATCATAATTTCTGTTTGACTAAATTTATCGCCATTGTCATTTAAGGCATAACAAAAAATAAGAAAATCAAAAACTATAGAATTATATAACTTTTTATATAAATGAAATACGCTTATGTCTAAGGAAAACCACAACAATATATTATTCGGATATCGCACGTTATGAATGGGAAACATTTTGACTAAAGATATATTAAAAAAAAAACATCAAACTTATAGTCACACCTACCATTTTCACTTTATGTTTAATAGTTGCTATGGGCATCGCCATAGTTGCTGCCACCACTGTATTTGCTGCCACCACTGTAGCTGCTACCACCCTTGCTGCCGCCTCCTGATCCGCCCCCACCGAGTCCGCCAAAACCACCGCCTCCACCGAACAAGAGGTTTATGATGATGATAAAAACAAACACTGAAAAGCAAAACGTTGAGAACGTCCATTGATTTAAGAATATAAAAGTTCCTGTAATGACTGCTAAAATGTATTTAATAAGTTTGACAAGGTTAAGATAATACGTTAAACTTCAATGGGCAATATATCATTGTATTCCTTTATCATTTTACAATATACAAATACAAATCATTTACTTTTATATTACATAATAAACATTGATAGTACTCAGAACACCACGTATAGCTGCAATCGCATCAATATAATTCTGGAGCAATACAATATTAAAGGCATGTTTGCATCGTAAGGCACTGACATGTGAATAAACCAAGACAAATCGCAAACACTCAATGTTCCTAAAAATAATGAACATCAATTAAAATGGAACAAAAGCAAACATATGTTTACTATTCGGTTAATAAATAATAAAATGTTTGAGAAAAGCCATTTACTGTTCTAACAATGATATACATCTTGAGCCCATTCCCCATAATGTAAGAACATTTAATAAACCGCTTTATGCATACATTAACAACTAAAATACCTGTAATTTACAATTGGACAAACCATAAAAAGAAACATATGTAATAACAAATGTTTACGCATGTACTTACGAAAGATGAGGATGTTAAATATTCCTCCAAATCCTCCGCTTCCACCACCCGCACCGACTAGACCGCCGCCAAATCCGCCCCCGTACCCGTATCCAAGGGAGGACATCCCAGCGCCACCCCCGTATGAGCCATATGCGGGCACGAAGGCGTCAATGGCGGTTGCCATAAGCACCGTACTGATCACGCACATAAAACCGATCACAAATACCCTCATGATTGTATCCTCTCTGTATATCACACAGTGTCCTGAAGAAAAAGATTCAATATTGATTGAACATTGAATGAGGTGATCAGTGTTTCTCTGTCCTTATCACGAAATCTGATAATTATTTTAATCAATCACGAAACGCTATTAACTCTTTACGATTGTTTTTAGTTTTCATCTCAATTATATTATAGTGTCAAAACTTATCTTTTTGTTGTTTTCAATTACATTACATTATTTGTCTATCAGTTTAAACATGGCACGAAAACATTATGTAATACTCACGGTTTGTATGTCTTTCTTGCTGTGTCCCCTCCGAATTGCCAACAAAGGATGCCCTTAAATAGTCAGTCGTAAGTGTTCATCCCAACCAGATATCCGAGGCCTAGAGCGCTTATCGGTTTCAAAGAACATTCCCGTTCAATCCCTTATCTGTTTTATCTTATATGTGGATGAATAAGACACACGGAAGCACACACCTACGTAATGTACATACGTTTTCATCATATCCGTCCGTCCACTGTATGTATGTCTAGTATATTTATTTCTATATTTATAATATGTCTTACAGAAATTCTTTTAAGCAAAGAGCGCAGACCCTGATGAGACGCTGCATCATGCGGCGTCTCATCTGGATCTGCGCTGTTTGCCAAGGCCTTTTTTCTAGACGCTAGGCATAAATGGGTTAAACATAAACGGAATACATTTTTTAAACAATCACTTCAGTCATTTTTCTTTAGTTAACAAAGAAATTTGATTTTCGACACAAGAGATTTGATTTTGGATTTCGTGTTTAGCAATTAAACGGAGAGTGTCGTTCGAGGATCAATAAGTTCAAACACTATACTTCATATATTCAATATACGTCATGCGTTCAAAACTTATTGCTGCTTGATAGAAATTGGTCGATGAATCTATTGTTTCGTTTATTTTACTGGAATGAAAAGTGTATCGTTGGTTACCAATACTTGTATGCATTCAATGAAGCTTCAACAACGAAAACTACAAAACCCCAAAATCCATTCCTGTCGAGTTAGATGACTTTCAATAGAGTAAGAAGTTTCAAAATTGTTAGTGCGTGTCCATTAAGTAAGGAACGCTGACAAAATATTGGTAAAAGTAGGCAAATGATACTTCCACTCTTTTAGGCCTTTGAAATGAAAGGTATAAATGTGCGCTTTTCCGCGGTTGAATAATAAAGCAATTGTTCATGTAACGAGGATGAAAAACAATGCCTTGTTGATCTCTGATATCTTTCTGGATAATTAACAGAGATATAAAACCCGTGAATGTCAATCACAAGTTTAATTATTGCATGCGGATGCACCGAACTCTTCACTAAAGGAAACAACAAAACGTGTTGGAGCCATTTACTAACAGCTCATGCTATTAAGAACAAGAACAGAACATATATTTTATTCATTGTAGCATATTTCAGCCAATCGTGTATACAATTTATAATAAGACAGAAACGCATGAAAATAACATCTATTAACAACATATCTAATTATCTGCTTGTATTGGGAAAATGTGTATTCGTGCGTTAATGATTGTAGGGCTCGAGGCTGTGTGCGGTTGTGAATGTGTGTGAGACATTTTGACAAGGCGTTTGTGCATCGCTTAAAACTAATCCCTTTACATAACTGTGTACACGAGTGCCAAAAAAGGGTAGGTATTCATTGCATTCACGACTCTTTAATACGAAATGCCACTTTTTCGTTAGTCTAAATGAACACAAATATTAAGAAAGCACTAATGGCTTCTATGCTGTTAAAGTGTCAATGTATGTTGCAAGATCGCAATCTTATTGTTATGTGTGTTTGCGTGTGTATTATTGAGAAGATATCTAGGTTTATTCAATATACAATAGTCAAACAGTCCATGCGTATACATGTTCAAAACATAGTAACATATATAAAGGCATGAACTGTGATCAGTATTGAATTTCATAAGTTGTTACATAAAGTATCAATACATGAAAAGGTCTAGGACAATGTGATTACAGCACTAAGAATCAATTGAACAATTTTACTATAACATAAAAAAAACAACAAAGACGAATCTACAAGCTAGCGAAAAGTCAAGTTTGAGTAATAAACTATACACAATTACTCTTAATAATATGTATACAGATTTTTTTTGCATAAATGCTTTATGTACAACATGGCTATATGTCTGTATGAACTTGTATTATCAGATTGCATTAATTTAATACACTTTATCATGCTTGGTAATTTCCAGTTATATTGATTAATATACACTTTTCTAATATCATCATATAAGGAACATTCTAATAAAAAATAATATTCGGCCTCAAGAACATTGCAATATTGACTTTTTCTCTCTTAAAAAAGGTAAAGATTCAGGCTTATGCCATCCGCCTTATCCAATTTCAAATCTATTAGATGAAACCTTTAATCTACAAAGATCAAATCTAAACTTATTTATACTGACATTTGTTAAGTAAGGTTGCTATTCAAATTTACAAAACTGGCTTTAATTTATTTCTCTTGAGGAGTTAGTTCTGACATCAAAATTTTGGATAAATGTTTCATTTAATCTAGACTATACCAATGATAAAACACTTTTCATCACCTACACCTTGGTTAAGCCATGCATAATGCACGCATAAGGCCTGCAACAGATAACAGACATATTTTGCCCAAGACTGTGTATTTGGTTTATTTATTTAATTCTCAGACAGGTGGCTCCAAATGCACTTGACATACTTGTGATCTTCTAATTGAATACTTTTTAACCAATACTTTATTTCAGTAATTGCTCTTTAAGTTATCAAGAATGTTCTTCCAAGTTCCCCATATTCAAAAGTATTCTGTGTTTGAATTTTCACACCTTGTAGTTTTTTGCAAAATGTATGTGGACTTTTTCAATTGCCATTGACTTAGTTAAGCCCCACATTTCTGATGCATAATTTAAAATTGGTAAAACAAGTTGATCTAATCACAACTCTTATTTTGTATGTATTGAAATTGTTGGAAATTAACTAAGTATGAGTTTAGCTTAAAAGCATACGTCGACGCTTGGCCTGCAAGTGTTTCAAAAGTATTTGCAAAAGATCCTCCTGTAGTGAATACAATTCCTAAGTATGTAAATGATTTAACAATTTCTAATGCTTGTTTTTGTACAAAAAATATCAATATTCCTTCTTAGTTGTTCTCTCTTTTAAAAAAAAACATAACCTTTGTTTTATTTGTGTTAACACATAATTTCCAACTATCACAATATTCCTCCAACAAAGTCAAACTTTAATTAGTTCTTCCTCTGATTCTGCCATCATTACAATGTCTCTGCATATAACAACAAAAATAATTTTAGCATTCAAATATCAATTCCTTTTAAACCATTTAACATGTTATGTTCTTCTGTGATATTCAAATAAATAGAACATATGAATGGTGATAATGAATCCCCTTGTCTTACACTTTAAAAACAGGAAATATCTTCATTACGTATTGTGTTACCGATTTTCTTTCTTGATTTCAAATTTGTATACATAGCTTTGATGATATAAAGCATTTTTCCTCAAACGCCGAGCTTCAACAGTTTATACCAAATGATATCCCTCACCAAATAATAGAACGCTTTGGTGAAATCAACACATATGGCATACAACTTTCTTTGATCTCTTAATATATAATTAATGACACCATGTTATACAAAAATGTTATAAACAGTTCCGATATTTTGCCTGAATCCTGCTTGTGACTCCATGTAGACATGATAGTTTTCAGCCCAAATGTTAAGCCTATTGTTAATGACCTTAGTCAATAATTTCCCAAAAATACTTAATACTGTTATCCTTCTTTAAGTATTAACATCCTACTCATCACCTTTTTATGTAAAGGAACAATAAAAAACCCACACCTACCTTCGTGAAAATGTCCATATTGAAACATTTTTTTAAACGAAGTGCACACAACCTTTAACTAACTTTAACTACTAATTCCAAATAAAAACAACTCATTCAGCAGATGATCAGGGCCACCTTATTTACCATTATGTATTTGCTTACACGCACTTATAACTTCTTGATCAGTAAAAGCTACGTTTAACTCATTAAACATTAGATTTAATTCTCCATGTAAGTACCGGTCCAGATAAAACAAAACATCTTCATCAGCTTGATACAATCTAGAGTTAGGATCATTCATTGATTTAAAATAGTTTACAAACTCATTACTACTTATCTAACATATTTTCTGTGCTTGTATTATTCTTTAGCAGCTTTCACTAATGTTTTGCATTTGTTAGTCTTGCATTTTCTTATTTCATTGTTTGATTTTTTATCATAAGCATATTTTTTTTTTCTAATTGTACTTTAATAAAGACTCCAAGCTTCTAGCATGCTTGTCCATTTTCTCTAAAGGGTACTGTGTGTTCATATTTACGTTGATATTATAACAAAGTAATATAGAATAATATTGGGTCAGCATGTGACGTCATGTTTGTCTACTGACCCCATATACAATATATGGGGTCAGCATGTGACGTCGAACAGCCAATGGGAGAAGAGTATTTTGCAGTTGGCGTGATATATTATAATATAGTATACTTGAGAGGAATATGTGGTAATACATATAATGAATTGATTTGTGAGAGGAATATGTGGTAATACATATAATGAATTGATTTGTGAGAGGAATATGTGGTTATACATATAATGAATTGATTTGGCACGAAACAACATGTCTATTGAAATCCGTGATAATATGCAACTAATACTTTCTTTTTATAATAAACTGTACATACATGATAATAATAAGCGTTGAGTTAAAGAAAAAAACATTTCTCAATTTTCGTTGAGCATGTTATATAGTTAATAGCTAAATTCCTAAGCACTCCTTTAATATTACTCTTCAATCTATTTGTACTTGGTCTTGTTTAGGAGTAAGTTGACATGTATTTGGATCTTTTTGCAAAAAAAAACCCCGAATATTTTTAGTTTGAAGTGATACTCGTCTTCTTGTATTTTAGCAATTATATTTCTATGTGTGTTATTGTATATTTGATAACATCTAAACACAGCCTTATGTATGCAACCTAAATATCTAAACACGTTTTCAGATAGAATTTTAAGTTTTTGTGTGGACTAGTAATGAAGTTGATGAATCAAAATAATCTCTCCACTCATATATGTGGCGTGTTCTGAGAAAACTGGGCAAAATGCTTGTGCGTAAATTGTCATCCCAGATTAGCCTGTGCAGTCCGCACAGGCTAATCAGGGACGACAATTTCCGCTTTTATGGAATTTTTCGTTTAAAGCAAGTATCTTCTTAGCGAAAATCCAGTTTAGGTGGAAAGTGTCGTCCCGGATTAGCCTGTGCGGACTGCACAGGCTAATCTGGGATGACACTTTACGCACAAGCATTTTGTCCAGTTTTCTCAGAACACGAAACATATATGCTGATCCCAGAGTCTCTTATTTAACAGAGGAATATTAATAATACTGCCTCAGTAAATAACAATACATCTGTAAATCCTGCATGAATCACAATGTGTCTAACTTTTGAGGACCAATTCACAATGTTAATTTTGTGTATCAATTTCTAATCTTTGCATCTTTATGACAGTATTAAGGATTCAATTTTCTTATTTTTTAAATGTAGTTTTACAAAAAAAAATACAATTTTTAGGTTTCTATCAATGAATAAAGGATTCCACCAACTTCAGCATATAAGGACAGTGAATTGATAGAAATGTTCACATGTACAAGTCTTATACAGAAAGTTCAATATTATTTGCCGAAATAAATTCGCATATTTCGCAATTATAAACTAGGATTGACAAGAAATATGATTCGAAAACCTTGAACATAACATTTATTGGGACTTCCATGTCTTTCGTGATGCAAAAAGGGAGTTCGTCGCTCTTGTAGCTTTGCTATATAGTGCATTTGTGGCAGGAATATATGACCCCCAATTGACGTGACGATACCAAAGTAGTTAAATTGCTTTCTATTTTAATATCTTTTTTTGCTGTCCGTTTGTAATTTTTGTTTAAGAAGCAAAGAGAAAATATCAACCCGTACTTATATTGTGTTTTATTTAAATTGTTCTATAATAAATCTTGTTTACTATATGATCTACCATATTGAGTGTGTATACCTATTGATACATGTATTTGCGTTAAATGGTAAACTTCCGCCGTTGTATGTTCAAGGTTGCATTTGATTGGCTAAAGAGATCGTCGTGGGCTGAACTTAACTTTCCAGTCGCATGTCAATCAGTTGGATATGGAGTCATTGATAAACGTGTAAAAAAAAATGAAATCTGTGTAAGTAAGAACATGTATGTTTCTTTCTAAACATCGAGACATTTCAACGGTCCCTTTTTACACAACATGTATGCATGAATCATTGAATTGAAAACATCTTTTAACAAGCAATACCAATACACATGTTCACACTATACATACAATCACTGTGTTATTTCCCGAAAGGTTTTAAGCTATGTATCAAATATCTGGTCTCCCGATCCGATGCACACACTGCGCTCACTACTGGTTTATCTTTTAAGGGACTTGTTCACAGTTAAGCGAAATTAATCTTTTTCAAACATATTCTCATAAATTCAAAAACGAATGTATTAAGATAAGCAAAATAATGCTCCTGACTAGGAGAGACGTTGAAAATATCGGTTCGTTTTTCGATAATCATCAATCAAAATCGGTAAAATAATAAAGCGTTTGTTCCGCTTTTCATCGATTTTCAATGTCTGAGGGGTTGGGGACAAACTTGTAACGATGTGTGACTTTCACCTGTCCAATACATGTATAATCGAGGACACAACGGGAGAGAGAGAGAGAGAGAGAGAGCTAGTTATTCAAGCACAATCACATAGTTGTTGTCAAGGGAAATGTGTGTATATAAGTACATGTATGTGGACGCGCTGCATGGTACTGTTGCTATTAGGAAAGTGTTGCGCTAGAAAGAACAAGACAACTGGCCTTAACACATAATTTATGCAGAGCTATTCATTAACTACGCGTTAAAAAATGACTATCCGAGTTTTATGAATACTTGTTATGTCCTCTGTAACATTGAAATCACAATTGCCTGAACAATTTCATCGTTGTTGGTCATATCTGCTTTGAAATAAAAACCGACGCTTAAGATTTAATCACAGAAGGTAGGAAATTCAAGTGGTCAGTGTCCTATGCGTTTAGCTCTGTACCTAGTCCTGTTATTATTCTCGCAGAATTATGTGTGTGTTCGTTATTTTTCTCAGTTTGCTTTGTTATACACTCGCTTAATTTGTCCAAGTCTGCCAGTAGATCTCTGGACTATACGTGGTAAGGCTCGATTCCCTTCAAGGTCACATATTATGTGAATATTGATCATGAAATTAATTATACGGCCCATTGTCCTCTTCCACTGTCTTCAAGTGGGGCATTTGCCAGTTACTTGAACAATTATTAGCACTCTGTACTGGTAAACCAGCTTATCCAGGCATTTTGTGAGATTTTAACTGACCGCCGTTTTACGAATACAATACTGTGAGTATGGAGTGTTCTCGGAGTTTCAAGTAAAACTAACAATACAAAGAATAACAATATAATATTAGGATGCTCATTTATTGTTATTAAAACATCATTTATAAAACAACAAATAAAATGTTGGTTTAAATGAGTTGCGAAGTCCAAATATGCGTTCCAAACCTCTCCGTCCCTCCTTTCCTGACCCTTCATCTACAAAATACTTAATATGTAAACGGCCATGAAAAAGTACACACTCATTGGTTGAAAGATGGCGATTGCATTTCTGTTGAACTACAATATTATTAGCAATTTCATTAAAGGTATTAAAAAAACGAAAATCAAGAAAGTCTACGTTTTTTTAATCACATTATTCGGATTCCGTAGTTTACGGATGTCACAAATTGTGAGTACATGTATAGATGTATTAAAAAGCATCTAAATTCTTGTAACACCTACCACTTACACTTTATTTTTTATAAGGGGCTCCAGAGGAACTCCAGCCTGAGTTATGGTGGTCGACACCACTGCCAAAGTTTCTGTCACTGCCATAGATCCAGTCACTTCCATAGTTGCTACCTACATGTCCTCTGTCATTACCGTAGTTGCTACCACCATGTCCTTTGTCATTACCGTTGCTGCCGCCCCCGCCGAGTCCGCCAAAACCACCGCTTCCACCGAACAAGACGTTTATGATGATGATGAAAACAAACACTGAAACGGGAAAGGGTTGGAACTTCAATTTATAATTTAATAGTATAATAGTTATTTTATTAACGGCTTAAATGTATTTCCCGTGTTATAGAATAGTTAAGCTTTCAATAGGCACAATATAATTTTATTCATTTATCATATACCGATATGCAAATACAATGTAGTCACTTTTTAATAGATGACACACATTGATGGTGTTTAGAAAAAACAACAACATTTATAGATGCAATTGCATCAATGTTATTCTGTCGCGAAACACTATCATATGCATGTTTGCATGAAAAGACGGTGAATTGCGAGTAAAAAAAAAGACAATTTACAAACACTCAATTCCGGTTAAAATAAAAAACATAAATGAAACTGGTACAAGCCAAAACTATGTTTACAATAAGCTGAGTTAAATAAATAATAACATGTTTGAGACCAGTCAATTACCATGGTAAACAATAATATGTGGCGTGTTCTGAGAAAACTGGGCAAAATGCTTGTGCGTCAATTGTCATCCCAGATACGCTTGTGCAGTCAGGCTAATCAGGGACGACAATTTCCGTTTTTATGGAATTTTTCGTTTAAAGGATGTCTCTTCTTAGCAAAAATCCAGTTTAGGCGGAAATTGTCGTCCCATATTAGCCTGTGCGGACTGCACAGGCTAATCTGGGATGACAATTAACGCACAAGTATTTTGCCAGTTTTCTCAGAACACGCCACATATATTGAGCGTATTAACCAGATGGATGGTATGCTGCACAACGTAGGAACATTATAAAGGAAAAAGGAACGCAATTTGAAAAACGGGGCTTACTACGCTTAAAAGCATTTTATTCCCTCTTGACAAATAATCTAATATAATGATGTAGCAATTTAAGTAGCAATTATATATTGTTTAAATCCAAATACACATGTGTGTGCGCGAAGTGTTCTGAAATACGCTCAACCGTTTAACGCATACTTTATTGCTGGTAACAACCGAAATACCTGCAATTTACAATCGGACAAACCATAGAAAAAAACATATATACTACACAAATGTTCACGCCTGTACTTACGGAAGATGAGAATGTTAAAAATTCCCCCAAATCCTCCGCTTCCGCCACCCGCACCGCCTAGACCGCCGCTAAATCCGCCACCGTACCCGTATCCAAGGGAGGACACCCCAGCGCCACCCCCGTATGAGTCATATGTGGGATAGAAGGCGTCAATTGCGGTTGCCATGAGCACCGTACTGATCACGCACATACAACTGATCACAAACACCCTCATGATTGTATCCTCCTGTATATTACACTGTGGCCTGAAGAAGAACAAAAAAAGAATTGAATGAGGTGATAAGTATGACTCTGCCCTTACGACGAAATTTATTTAGCATTAAACTCAATAACGAAACACCGTAAACCTTATACAATAATTTCAAGTTTACGTCTCAATTTCGTTATATTGTTAAAACTTAATTTAGCTGTTGTTTTTGTTTAATTACATATTTTGTTCTATCACTCAAAACATGACATCATACAAAAGAGGTAATACTCACGGTTCGGATACCTTTCCGTCTGTTTCCCTCACAAATTGCCACCAACAAAGAATGCCTTAAATAGTGTAAGTCGTATGTCGCAGGTATCTAACTCAACCAGATATCCGAGGCCTAGAGCGCTTATCGGTTGTAAATCACATTCCCGTTCCATCCCTTATCTTTTTGATCTGATAATGTATGAATGACGTCCACGGAAGCACGCACCTACGTAATATACATACGATTTCATCATATCCGTCCGTCCACCTGTATCGTCGTCATACGTGTAAAAAGTATAATATTTTATCTCAAAGGGACCTTTTCACGTTTTGGTAAATTGACAAATTAAAAACAAAAATTGTTTCAGATTTGCAAATTTTCGTTGCTGTTATGATATTTGCGAAAACACTGTAATACTGAACATCTACCATTCTCTTAAATATCCAGTATATTTATCTTTTGACGATTTGAAAACCTGAAATTAATAAAGCGTTATAAACGCGAAACGATTGAATAATATGAAGAGGTCTGATGTTATTGTTTACATTTGTGACATTACTATGATCGCTTATATAATATTAAATAGACACCACTGACTGTATGAGCACAGATGGCCGATTGGTTTAAGTGCTAGAATTTTACTCCAAGGGTCAGTGGTTCGAGCTCAGTTAATGATTACTTTCTTTCTTTTATTATATTTTTTTTTTTTTTTTTTTTTTTTTTTTTTTTTTTTTTTTTTTTTTTTTTTTTTTTTTTTTTTTTTTTTTTTTTTTTTTTTTTTTTTTTNAGCATTTAATGACAAACGACAATACATGTCAAAATCTGTGAAAAGGTCCATTTTATGTCAACAACAGGACATTTCATTTTATACACGTTGATTTTATTGTATTAAAATATGTCTTTCTTTCTTTTCAACATTTATTGACTTATACATTTATATCGTTTAAGTTCACAAGTCATAGTTTCTTAGTGGTAAACAACATATTTCCATCATTAAATGTACAATCTGATCAAGTTAATGTGAAACCGTTAAAAGGAATTATCTAACAAATCACTGCAATAGTTTTCTAAATGAACACAGACATTTGATTTTCAACCCTAGAGTTTCGATTTTGGATAGCCTGTTAAAGGGAATGTAAACCACGAATGACGAAAAAAGAAAAGTTCTAAAATATTTTTTTACAATTATTAGTTTATATTGATTAAAATATCACGACTAATTAACATTACTTGATTTTTTTTTATTTTTGAATTTAATAATTTTTACTGGGTATGTCTACCAGGTAACTACCAGTTTACTATAAATAACGCAAGTAGATTGATCATCATCGTCACGTGGTATACCCAGGAATGCAAATTGTGCATGCCTAGTGAATTGTATATATTTTTTATATAAAATGACCAATCTACTTGCGTTATTTATAGTGTGTATATCGTTATGTCACCTTATTTCGCGATGTACTTTCGATTTCACATTGCGAAATTTTATTACCGAATATACTGAAAATATAAACTTTTCAAGTAATGTAATATACCAGTCGTGATATTTTAATCATAATAAACTAATAATTGTAAAAAATACGGTTTTTAGAACGTTTACAGTCCCTTTAAGCAATTAAATGGGACAGTGTCGTTCGAGGATCAATCCTTTCAAACACATACTTTATATTTTCAATTGACATCATGGTTTCAAAACGTATTGCTGCTTGATAAAAATTGGTCTATGAATCTATTTAAGCCCCATTACTACTCAAAATCAACGAAAATTTCGTACAATATTTCGTAAAATAAAGTTAAAAAAATAAATATCAGTGTTCCATATAGCAATTGCCGAAATTTCAACGTCAGATGTGGTCTGGTAACATAGATGTTTGTAGATATAAAATGCACGTTTTTATTTTGTGTGACACAATTAATTCCATTTTATTTTCCCGAAAATATATCAATTCACACGACAGAAGAACACTAAAATGGTACCATGTTAGTGTTCATGTGTCATATGAGTATATATCAGTGCGGGAAACTAAAATGGAATTTATTGTGACACGAAAAAAAAAAACGTGCATTTTATATCTACAAACATCTATGTTACCAGACCACATCTGGCTTTGAAAATATGGCTTTTGCTATAAGGAACATTGATTTTTTATTGTGTAACTTTATTAATCGAACAACTTTACGAAATTTCAGTTGATTTTTAGTATGAATGGGGCTTAAAGTTTCGTGTTCGGTAAACATGCCGGATCATCCCGGATATGAACCGTGCTGATCCGGCATCTGTATGGAACTGGGACGGTAGCTACACGGACCATCCCGGATCATCCCGGTTCATGTCATCGTGTCGGATCGTCACGGATCAACACGGCAGTTTTGAACTTCCCAAAACTGCCATTTTGGGATCTCGGAACTTCAAGGATATTTCCGGACGTTCCAGGACATACAAGGATCGACACGGAGCCACACGGCGGCTATATGGTTAACCTGCGGGATCGTGCCGAATATGAGCCTATTGATCCGGCATCTGTATGGGACTTGGGCTTTAAAGTTAAATATACTTATTTGTTACTCGTGTGGCACATATACAGGTGGACGGATGGATATTATAAAAAAAACATATGTTGTATTACGTAGTTGTATGCTTCCTAATGTATCAGCCATACACGTATAAGTAAAACAAATAAAGGATGGGACAGGAATGTTATTTGAAACCGATAAGCACTCTAGGCGCTGGATATCCGGTTGGGATTAACACTTACGACTGACGCTATTATACTGTTAAAAGCCATTATTTATTGGCCATTTTGGAAGGGACACAGCAGGAAAGGTATCCAAACCGTGAGTATTACATCATTTTATTATGTCATGTTTTGAGAGATAGTAAAAAATGCAATTTAATTGAATACAACAAAAAAGATAACTTGTAACAATATAACATTATTGAGACGAAAACTGAATATAATTGTAAAGTGTTTATAGGGTTTCTTTATTGATTTTAATATTTAATAAATTTCGTCGTAAGGGCAGAGTCATACTTATCACCTCATTCAATTAATTTTCTTCTTCTTCAGGCCACAGTGTAATATACAGGAGGATACAATCATGAGGGTGTTTGTGATCAGTTGTCTGTGCGTTATCAGTACGGTGCTCATGGCAACCGCCATTGACGCCTTCAACCCCGCATATGGCTCATACGAGGGTGGCGCTGGGGTGTCCTCCCTTGGATACGGGTAAGGTGTCGGATTTGTCGGCGGTCTCGGCGGTGCGGGTGGCGGAAGCGGAGGATTTTGGGGATTTTTTTTACATTCTCATCTGCCGTAAGAACAGGCGTGAACATTTGTTCATTATATATGTTTATTGTTATGTTTTTTTTTTCCGATTGTAAATAACAGGTATTCCAGTTGTTACCAGTAAATAATGTATGCGTCAAGCGATTATACGTTATTCAGAACACTTCGCACGAATGTATATTTGGATTTTGTAATCGTTTGTAAGAAGGGCTTAACACGCATTGATGCGTAGCGAGCCCTGTTCATCAACATGCATTCTTTTCAATTATTATGTTCCAACGTTGTGCAGGATACCATCCATCTGGTTAATACGTTCAATATGTAGATTATATTTGACCATGGTAACTGACTTGTCTCAAACATGTTATTATTTATTTAACCAAGCCAATTGTTAACATAATTTTGGCTTGTACCAGTTTCATTCATGTTCATAATTTTAACCAGCATTGAGTTTTTGTAATTTGTCTTTTTGTATTCGCATTTCTGCGTCTTTTGATGCAAACATGCATATAATATTGTTTTGCAACAGAATTACATTGATGCGATTGCATGTATAAATGGGTTTAAATGACACCATCAACGTGTATCATCTATTAAAAAGTGACTACATTGTATTTGCATATCGGTATATGATAAATGAATAAAATAATACAGTGCCTATTTAAAGCTTAAATATTCTATCACACTGGTTATGATTGTGAAATTAATTTAAGCCGTCAATAAATTAACTATTATATTAATAAATAAAAAGAGGTTCCGACCCTTTCCCATTTTAGTATTTGTTTTCATCATCATCATAAACGTCTTGTTCGGTGATGGCGGTGGTTTTGGCGGACTAGGCGGGGGCGGTTCATGAGGCGGCAGCAAGGGTGGTAGCAGTTACGGTAATGACAAAGGGCATGGTGGTAGCAGCTACGGTAATGACAGAGGACATGTTGGTAGCAACTACGGTAATGACAGAGGACATGTTGGTAGCAACTACGGTAATGACAAAGGGCATTGTGATTGCAACTACGGTAATGACAAAGGGCATGGTGGTAGCAACTACGGTAATGACACAGGGCATGGTGGTAGCAACTACTGTAATGACACAGGGCATGGTTGTAGCAGCTAAGGTAATGACACAGGGCATGGTGGTAGCAACTATGGCAATGACAAAGGGCATGGTGTTAGCAACTACGGTAATGACAAAGGGCATGGTGGTAGCAGCTACGGTAATTACAAAGTGCATGGTCGTAGCAACTACGGTAATGACAAAGGGCACGGTGTTAGCAACTACGGTAATGGCAAAGGGCATGGTGGTAGCAACTACGGTAATGACACAGGGCATGGTGGTAACAGCTACGGTAATGACAAAGGGCATGGTGGTAGCTACTACGGTAATGACAAAGGGAATGGTGGTAGCAGCTACGGTAATGACAAAGGGCATGGTGGTAGCAACTATGGCAATGACAAAGGGCATGGTGTTAGCAACTACGGTAATGACCAAGGGCATGGTGTTAGCAGCTACGGTAATGACAAAGGGCATGGTGGTAGCAGCTACGGTAATGACAAAAGGCATGGTGGTAGCAACTACGGTAATGACAAAGGGCATGGTGGTAGCAGCTACGGTAATGACAAAGGGCATGGTGGTAGCAACTACGATAATGACAAAGGGTATGGTGTTAGCAACTACGGTAATGACAAAGGGCATGGTGGTCGCAGCTATGGCAGTGGCAGCACCTACGACTACAATAACATAGGCTGAGTTTCCTGTAACCACTATTAAAAATAAAGTGTAAGTGGTAGGTGTAACAATATATTTGATGCTTTTCAATACATCTTTACTCACAATGTGTGCCATCCGTAAAATACGGAATCCGAATAATGTGAATAAACAAATACGAAGATTTTTTTTTTTAATTTAAAAAATACCTTTAATGAAATTGCTAATAATATTGAAGTTTAACAGCAATTCAATCGCCATCTTTAACGAATGATTATGTACTTTTGCATGACCGTTTATATCTCAACTATTTTGTAGATGAAGAGTTGGGAAAGGATCGAGAACACTCCATACTCACAGTATTGTAGTCGTATAACGGCGGTCAGTTAACTTCTCATACAATGCCTGGATAAGCTGGGTTACCAGTAGAGAGTGCTAATACTTGTTCAAATAACTAACAAATGCCCTACTCGAAGACAGTGGAAGAGGACAATGGGCCATATAAATAATTGCATGACCAATATTCACATTATATGTGACCGGAAAGGGAATAGAGCCTTACCATGCATAGCCCATAGCTCTACCGACTGATCTTGCCAAATTTAGCGAGTGTATAACAAAGAAAACTGAGAAACAAGACGAACACACAACTAATTCTGCGAATATAACAACAGGACTAAACACATAGCTAAACTCAGTTGACACAGAACACTTGAATTTCATGTCACGTGACTCCAAATCATATTTATTGTCGGATAAATGCTTTCTTCGTACATTGCTGAATATGTTTCTTTAATAAAGCTTTTTGTCAAATCAGATATGACTAACAACGATAAAAAGGTTTCAGGCAAAAGTGATTTCAATGTTACAAAGGGCATAACATATAATCATAAAATTCAGCCAGTCATTTTGGAGCGCGATGTTAATGAATAATTCTATATAAATAATGTTTTAAGGCCAGTTGCCTTGCTTTTTCTAGCGCTGGTTATAAGTCTTTGTCATGAGTGTTATTGTGCTTGTCTGAATACTTTTTTGAATCAATGAGAATATTTTTGAAAATTGTCAATTCGCTAAATTTGAGTCTCTCAAAACGTGAACAATTAGTAAGCGAAGTGTGTGCATCGGATCGGGAGGCAAGATATTCCTTACTTAGCCTTTAAAGTTTTCTGGATATTACACAGTGATTGCATAAATTGTATGAACATATGGATTGCCATTGATTGTTTAAAAATGTTTCAATTCAATGACTCATTCAGGCATATTTTACGAACGTTATCAATTTGCTGAAATGAATTGTGGTCAGAAACAAACAATCTTACTTACACATAGTTTGATTTATTTACATATTGATCAATGACGTCATATCCAACTGATTGGTTGAAAGCCGACTGGAAAGTTAAGTCCAGCCCACGACTATCAGGTAAGCCAATTAAATGCAACATTAAACGGCGGAAATTTACCATTTAACGCATACACCAAAATGTATACACATCATGGAGGACGTCTAATTTACCTTTAAATATGTATTATATAAGTAAAGATACGCACGAAGAAAATAATTACACGCTAGAAAAACAATATATAGGGTAGATTATATAGTTAACATATTACACAACATATTAAGCCCCCAGCAGCACGGTTTTAAGTCAAAACGTAGCTGCGAGACCCAACTCATAGGTTTCACCCCGGAGATTGCTGAGGATCTAGAACTCGGTCAGCAGTCTGATGTCATCATAATGGATATCAGTAAAGCCTTCGACCAAGTAGATCACCACAAATTAATCCACAAACTTAAGCATCTTAAAATTGATAATGAGGTCTCCTCTTGGGTCCGCTCTTTTCTCCATAACAGGTCACAACAAGTTCTGGTCGAAGGTAAAAGCTCCGATAGGCTACCAGTCCTCTCCGGAGTCCCCCAGGGTTCGGTACTCGGCCCTTGCCTCTTCCTCGCTTACATAAATGACCTACCTGAAAGCATCAACAGTCGGGCCCGCCTCTTTGCTGATGATACTGTGGTTTATATAACCATCAAATCCTTCCGCAGAAAGCTTACAGCAGGACCTGCACCTCCTAGAGTTATGGGAGCGGGAATGGTCTATGGAATTTAATCCCGACAAGTGCGAGATCTTAAGAATCCATAAAAAACGAAAACCCCTCATATTCCCCTATAGGCTACATAACATGGAACTCAGATCAACCGAACAGTCCAAATATTTAGGAGTCACCTTAGGTCAAAATCTCAATTGGGCCCCTCTCATAAACAACATTACCTCAAAGGCCAAAAATACTCTCCGCTTCATCAAAAGGAATGTCAAAACTGACAACAAAAAGGTCAAAGAAGCTGCTTACAAAACATATGTCCGCCCCCAAGTTGAATACTGTTCCACAGTCTGGGATCCCTGGCAGAAATACCTCACATACACAATTGAAATGATTCAGAGATCAGCAGCCCGTTACATACTAAATGACTACGGTTACACCAGTAGTGTCTCCGATATGATTTCGGCCCTAAATTGGAAAACTCTAGAATATAGAAGACGCCAGGCCACTCTTGTCATGTTTTTCAAAATCAGAAATGATTTAGTTGCCGTGGATCATCACCATCTTATTCCTACCAGAAACCTAAATTACCTAATCCCACATTCCAAAACAAATTACCACCTAAACTCCTTCTTTCCCAGGGCTATCAGGCTATGGAACGGTCTACCAACCTATATACAATCCAGCCCCAACCTACTGACCTATGTCAGTCGGTTGAATTCCCACCAGCTCTAGACCCCCTACTTCTGTTTTTAACTTTAGCTTTCTTGTAGATCTTTTTAACTTACTAATCCTTTGCACATAATTTAAAAAAACTAACACGCTGTTTTCCAGACAAGCGCCTGTCAGTTATAATCGAGCACGATTGTAGACAGTATCAAGTTGAAGTTGAAGTTGAAGTTAACAAAATGCATCATAAAACAATTTTTAAAAAATTAAAAATAAATACGGAGTTTATATTTCATCGTTGCTTTAAAAAAAAAAAAAAAAACAACTAAAAATACAACAACTAACAAATGGACATTCAGCAGAAAAAAAGCCATTGAAATAGAAAACAATTTTTTTTATGAGAGGCCTTTTATTCCTGCTACCAAAACACTATATGGAAAAATATCTGCAAGGGCGATGCACTCCCTTTTTGTAAAACGAGAGACACGGACGTCCCAATTATTGTAATGTTCAAGTTGCGTCGCTTCATTTATGGTGCTATTTTGACGTTTGAGCTATGTATATGAGGTTACACCTTCGGTATTTAATTGAAGAATGATGGAATCAACGAAAATCAACCTGCTTTTATACAAGTTATCGTCGGTCCGGCGCGGATCGTGTTTGGTCCGTATGGATGCCGTGTTAGTCAGTGTCGTTGTTGTTTAGGTCCGGGATGGTCCGTATGAATGCCGTGTTTTCATAGGGGTGATGGTTTTTAAGACCGTCGACGCTCAAAAATCCCAAAAAACCACGGATTGTCGTTGTTCGTCCGGGTACTTGATCCGGGGGATCCGGGGCCATCCTGCCGTGTTTCTCCGTACTTATATGGGACTTGGGCTCAAGCCTTGGTTGTCCGTGTGCGTCCTTGACAGTCCGAAAAAACATTTAAGTAAAACACATTGTGGTTATATGGTTTTAATGATATAAAGAATAGGTTGTCAGTGTATTGAATGGGGAAAGTTTGTCGTGCAAGGCGTAGGAATTTTACCCGATGAGCCGAGCTTAAACATTCCCCATTCAAGACCCTAAGCATCTATTTTGTTTATCCTGATGCTTCCAATTTGTGATTTTATTCTTTATTTCAAGCTTTTCTTGTCGTGGATACAAATTACAACGTCGATTAAACACAATAGCAACCGTCATTAGTTAGTTCCGACATCTTGTATAGGCAATACAAATGTCACGAGCTAACTTACCGTATATAACTTAGTGTATCACACACCCCTTTATCCGACAGTAATATGGCAATTGGCTGGATAAAAATAACACCCTGTTACGAAAAAAGGCAAATTAATCACATGAGTAATATAAATGTATACCCATAATTCATGCTGATCTGCCCTTCCCTCTCGCTATGTGAGACGTCAGGAACACCAAGTTCTCCATAAGAAGTTAAGCCTATCAGCCATGTCTTTTGCTTCCGAGCCTCTTTTCTTGTCTAACAGTCCTAACGATCTCGTTCCAGGTATTTAACATAGTCCCGGACCCCAGATAAAGCTCTGCTGCGCTTGAATTCCAGAGGTCTGTCTTCTTTGCCGTGTTTTTTGCATTTCTTATTGCTCTTCGTGTACAACAAAGAGTTCTCCGTGAGCAAATCTGCCATGTCGACCCCCTGTTCCTCTGAAAGGACCAGGTACGTCTTTTTTTAAACGTCAGTTTCCTTGGGTGGTTCTGATGCTTGTAGATCTACTTGTGAGAAGCTGATGGCGATCTTGATCTGGCCCTCGAGCTCGTTTCTTCTTGTTTCTCCTATTCTTCATCGGTAGTGGATGATACTCATAATGATCTTTTGGGAACTGGAAGGCCAACTTTTAAAGTACGTTTCAATTTGGCTGGCATTATAACGTTTAAGATATGTACACGAAAAACGTACACCTTGGAGATCCCATTGCAGAATACTGGAATCACCGTTTATGTGTGTGCGTGTGTGTATGTGTGTGTGTGGTTCTGCATTTGGGAGTTTATGGGGCCCTTGCGCGCCTTGGGCTGCATAATGTATGAACCTGGAGTGTGTCCCAGTACTCATACCTTATTTATTTTCCTCTCTCACGAAATTTCGGACGAACTTTAAATCATACCTGCAATTTCCAGGTATTTTTACTGAAATATTTAAATTTTAGTGTGGTCTTGTGCTGTTGGGGAAAGCCGGAGTATCCGGAGAAATTCCCACCTATCCGGTATGGTGACAATAAACCAAACTCACATGCTGCCGGAAATGGGTTTTGCACCCGGGTCGCCTAGGTGAGAAGCGCGTGTACCAACCACTGCGCTAACCGGGCAGCCCAATTGATGGAATCATCGAAAATCAACCTGCTTTTATATAGATTATTGTCGGTCCGGAGCAAATCGTGTTTCGTCTGTATCGCTGCCGTGTTTATCCGTGTCGTTGTCGTGTAGGTCCGGGATGGTCCGTGTATATGACGTGGTACGTGTTTATCCGGGACTATCCATATCTCTGCCGTGTTGGCCCGGGACAGTCCGTGTGGGAGAATATTGATTGCATGTTGATGCCGGGACTTTCCGTGTTGGTACGGGTTGGTCTGTATGGATACCGTGTTGCAACCGGGGTGATGGTCTTTGGCAGACCGCCGACGCTAAAAAATTCCAAAACGTCCACGGATCGTCCCGGACATTGATCCGGGGGATCCGGGACGATCCGGGACTGCCGTGTCCATCCGTGCTTATATGGGATTGGGGATTAACGTTAACAACAGGCGATTCAATACAGGTTGATTTTTGTTGTATACAAAATATGTATTTGATCTCTTCGAAATTTATTGACTCAAACATTTATATCTTTAAAGTTAAAAAGTCATAATTTTTTAGTGGTAAATAATCTATTTCCATCAGAAAATGTACAATCTGATCAAGTTGAGTAGAACCGAAACGGAAGTATCTAAACAAAATATCTGCAGTAATTTTCTTTATCAAACACAGATTTTTCGACACAAGAGTTTTGATTTGGGATTTCTTGTTAATCAATTCAATGAGATAGTGTTGTTCGAGGACCAATCATTTCAAACATTATACTTATATTGTCAATATACCTCATGGTTTGTAAAATGTATTACTGTTTGATTAAAACTGGTCGAGGAATCTATTTTAAATTGTTTTTCTGAATGAAAACTGTATCGTTGGTAAACAATATATTTTATGCATTCCGTAGCGCTAAATGGAACTACAACGAAAAATTCTTAACCCCCAAAATCATTTCTGTCGAGTAAGATGAATTTCCATAAAGAAGTTCATAGTTATTCTTGTGGGTATATTAAGTAATAAACGCCGAAAACGACTGGTAAAAGTACAGTGTAGCTGATACTGCAAGAGATACTTCCAATCTGTTCGGTTTTGAAAAAAAAATGTATTAAGGTGCGCTTTTACACGGTTCAACCATAAAGTCATTTTTGATCTCTTAGCGCTTGCAAGGCACAGTATGAGAGGGAGGAAGAGACGCAGACAAAAGAAACGATGGGAACATCTAAGCATGGACAGGGTTGAGGCTTAGCGAGGCCTTGGGACTATCTGAAAGACGAGAGGAATGGAGAGAGACATTGAATTTGTTGATAATTTCACATTAAACTGTGTCATACAGAACGTTAGTTGCCGCAATAAATCAACATATTTCGCAATTATAATTTAGGATTGATAAGAGATATGAATTAAACAACTTGAACATAACATTTATTGGGACTTCCATGTCTTCCGTTCTACAAAAAAAGGAGTGCATCGCCTTTGTAGATTTTTTGCCATATAGTGTATTGGTAGCATGAATAAACGACCCCCCCCCTCTTGACAAGACAATACCAACGTAGTTTAAATTGCTTTTTATTTCAATATCCTTTTTTTTGCTGTTTGTCCTTTGTTTTTGTTTGTTTGTTTAAGAAGCAAGAGTGAAATATCAACCCCGTATTTATTTTTAATTTAATTTAAATTGTTCTATTATCAATCTTGTTTATTATATGATCTACCATATATGTATATATATATAATATATATTGTTTCTGGTGCGATTGCCTTCTGCAATTCGCACCATTGGTAACATAATATACGTATTCCGAAGAATCAGTTTCAGAATAAAGTCCGTTATTCCCATTAACCTGACTTTGCATCCAGATTCTGCATTCGCAAACAAAATAGCTCCGATCGCATGGTATTAGTACTAATGCGCACATCATCACGTTACCAATTGAACATGTGTCATGGGGACAAAGTACTCGTCGCTGTATACACCTTCCATGAGGACTGCTTGTAACTCGGGTGCTAATGCCATAGTAAAAAGACGTTGCCATGGATAGACTAGCCTGTGTCAGACACGTTGGACTAGCCTGTGTCAGGCAAGTTAGACTAGCCTGTGTCAGACAAGTTAGACTAGCCTGTGTCAGACAAGTTTGACTAGCCTGTGTCAGACAACTTGGACTAGCCTGTGTCAGACAAGTTGGACTAGCCTATGTCAGACAAGTTGGTCTAGCCTGTGTCAGACAAGTTGGACTAGCCTATGTCAGACAAGTTAGACAAGCCTGTTTCAGACCAGTTAAACTAGCCTGTGTCAGACAAGTTGGACTAGCCTGTGTCAGACAAGTTAGACTAGTCTGTGTCAGACAAGTTGGACTAACCTGTGTAAGACCAGTTAGGCTAGCCTGTTTCAGAGAAGTTGGACTAGCCTGTGTCAGACAAGTTAGACTAGCCTCTGTCAGACAAGTTGGAATAGCTTGTGTCAGACAAGTTGGACTAGCCTGTGTCAGACAAGTTGGAGATAGGATTTCCAAATCTTTCCTGATATTCTATTCTTGTTTTTTTTAAATTATAAACCTTAACCTTTAAGCTTGTTATGGTCTATGTGTCACAATTGTCGAAAATGAAAACAAATCAATGCATGTTATTGTCTTGATGTCAAGAACCAAAAATTAGCTAATATAACATCTATGCGGCGTTGGGATACGCGTCGGCCGCTGCCGCGCCATTTCTAGTTATTTTTAGATTTGATCGAGAATGTAACCCGCCTCCCAGTTTCGCTGAATGGATCAAGTTCCCCACGGGATTTACTTCCCCGTACCCCCATTTTTTTTTGGACCATATTTTTTTTTCGTACCCAATTTTTTTTCGTACCCAATTTTTTTTCGTACCTTAATTTTGTTTCGTACCCAATTTTTTTTTGTACCCAAATAATTTTTTTTTCGTACTCAATTTTGTATTCGTACCCAATTTTTTTTCTATACCCAATTTTTTTTCGTACCCAATTTTTTTTCGTACCCAAATTTTTTCTTGGCATCATTTTTTCGTACCAAAAATTTCGTACCCAATTTTTTTTTCGTTCCCACATACACAATTGTGGTGATGTAGATAAACTTAAATTGATGCTTTTATATCCATCCTCTTCAGAAGCATCGTCACACCAGTATTCAGCACTTTGATTTGGGATCGGGTCCGTTTGGTTTGGGATCGGGTCCGTTTTACGGCCTTTTTAAATAGCAGGAAAACCAATTAAAGTCTTATCATTTTTATGACCTCAATTTGACGGATTTTGGGTCGAATATTGGTCACATTCCACTAAAATAGTATACTTTTTGCCCATATTGCGGATAAACAGCCACCCCCACCGTCTCCTCTCCGCAAATAGTTTTTGCTGTTGCAGAATTGTGTTGGTACCTCTGATGAATCATTAGAATATTTTTAATGCACATTTTATTAAAATAAAGCAATTTTAAGTTTTCAATGTGAAGTGCATGGTTATAAAAAATCCAGCAAAATCGCCCCACCAGTACTTTCAGTACTTTGATTCTTAAGTGTAATTAGTTTCTTCGTGTGTAAGGGTATCACGTTTACAGATTTTTCTAAACGTTTAAACGAAACGAAATGAAATAAACGAAACGTTACCGTTTAAACGGTATCCCTTTGTCTGTTTTAAAACCATTGCATTTCCAAACTGAAAGTAGTAACTATTTCCGGAAGTTATATTTAGTGCATATCCCATTCGCGCAATGACGTCATATTAAAACCAGAAAATATTATAAACCAGACCAGCCGTTTCACCACATGTGTATTCGTCATTCTATAAAAAACAATTTAAAGAACGTCGAAAATAATGTAAAATCGACGAAAAATACTGTATACGAAAACGACACTCCGAAAAAAATGTACGTATTCTGCTCATGAAATACAATGTGCATATCGTTTGACTGCAGAAAATGAAAAACCAGTTAACTAGCAAAAAGGTAATCAATATATAATTTGGTTAAAATATTGCTTTTCAGCATGCTACCATAGTGCTTCACTTTACCAATTAATCACTTAAAATATTTCAAGATGGCGGCATATGCACGTTTCGTTGCCAAGTTGTAAGATTTTCGGAAAGTAGCGAAGATTTTCCGTAAGTTCCCGTTCATGTGCGTGCCATCCGCTAACCAAACAGAAATACTTTACTGCCGAATTCGGTAGTGCCCGGATTTCGCAGTTCGTCATCGATATACTTCGTACGGCAAGTCGGCTACGTTATTTGCACCCCGATATTTATTATATTGATATTGACAGGCGTTTAAAAGTTAACTGTTTTTGTAAACGTTTTTGAGCAAAACACGAAACGCGACCGTTTAAACGTTTAAACGTGATACCCTTATTCGTGTGTATTTAATTAATCGAATACATATAAAAAGGTAAATAAGACGTCCTCCATGATGTGTATACATATTGATGTATGCGTTAAATGTTAAACTGCCGCCGTTTAAGAATGCATTTGATTTGCTGACGCGATCGTCGTGGGCAGGACTAAACTTCCCAGTCGCATTTCAATCAATCAGTTGGATATGACGTCATTGATCAATATGTAAATAAATCAAAATATGTGTAAGTATGGTTCTTTGTTTGTAAACATCAATACATTTCAGCAAATGGATAACGTTCATGCCGGGCTGACGCGCAAAACATGCCTGCATGAATCATCGAATTGAAGCATCTTTAAACAAGCAATAGCAATCCATATGTTCACACTATTTATGCAATCACTGTGTTATATCTAGAAAACGTTATAGGCTTGGTAAGGAATATCTGGCCTTCCGATCCGATGCACAGCAGTTATCCGACATTGAATCCGACATGGCGATACGTATGAAATTCAAGTGTTCAGTGTCCTGTGAGTGTAGCTCTATACCTGGTCCTGTAATTATAATCGCATAATTATTTGTGTATTCGTCTTTTTTCTCGGTTTGCTTTGCTGTATACACTCGCTTAATTTGGCCAGCTCTGTCGGTAGAGCTCGTGACTATACATGGTAAGGCTCGATTCCCTTCCCGGTCACATAATTGTGTCGTGTTCTGAGAAAACTGGGCATAATGCTTGTGCGTAAATTGTCATCCCAGATTAGCCTGTGCAGTCCGCACAGGCTAATCAGGGACGACAATTTCCGCTTTAATGGAATTTTTCGTTTTTGTCTCTTCTTAGCGAAAATCCAGTTTAGGCGGAAAGTGTCGTCCCGGATTAGCCTATGCAGACTGCACAGGCTAATCTGGGAGAACACTTTACGCACGTGCATTTTGCCCAGTTTTCTCGGAACACGACACATATTATGTGAGTATTTGTCATGCAATTATTTCTACAGCCATTATCCCCTTCCTATGTCTGTAAGTAGGACACCGTTGTCAGTTGCAGGTAAATTAGCACTCTGTACTTTGTATACCAGCTTGCCCAGGAATAATGAGAATAATGAGAGCGCCGTCATACCACTTTAATTCTGTGAGAATGGAGTGTTCTCGGAGTTACAAAACACGTCATCCAATGAATATTCTTCAGCAATATGCTATTTTACTGGTTTTATTAAACAACAATTAAATAAATCGAAATTCGGGGATTAAAAGCCATACCCAAAGTTTTGCATGGAAAAAATCCACCATTATTAAATCAACATTTTAAAATATGATTTGTTTTGAAAACATTTCCTGAATACAAATTTGTTTGATTAGATTTTTCAGCGTATTGTTTATATTTTACGGCGTATTACATATCAAAGACATGGTTTTTCTCTGAGAAGTCCCGCTTTTGTGGAAAATAAAAATAGAATTTAATAAATCTCCACTTGAATAAAACAGTATTTAGAAGCATAAACAATACATTGAGAAAATATCGGTATTTATTATTAAAATAATACTTTTGGGTGGAATTTATCACGTGATTTTTAGTTTGTCATTTGTGGAATACATGATAGATTTCTAATTCAAATACTGAACACAATGCTTTATACATTGCCCTCAAAATTACTTGCCAAGCATAGGACAATACCTTTACACATAATACAACAATTCTACTAGACATTCAAATGTCTATTTCTATTGTTGTTTCTATATTAAATCACCGTTATTGAGGCTTAATCTGTCATAAACGAGTATGTACTACTGATAACCAAATCAAAAATTAATTACCATGATCGAGATAATTGAACCAACAGAAGAATAACAATTCAATCTTCGGATGCTCATTTTATATAATAAAAAATCATTTACAAAACAACAAATACAATGCTGGTCTAAATGAGTTGCGTTGTCCAAATTCATATGCGTTCCAAATCTATCCGTCCTTCCTTTTCTTAGTCTTCATCTACAAAATAGTTAAAATATAAAAGGCAATGAAAACCAAGTTATACTTACGCAAAAGTACACAGTCATTGATTGAAAGATGGCGACTGAGTTTGTGTTGAACTAAAATATTTATCAATTTCATTAAAGGTATTTTAAATAAAACAATTGTAAACGGATTGTGTTATTCACATTATTCGGATTCCATTTTTTTACGGATGGAAAAAATTGTGAATGAAAATTGAATGAAAAAAAGAAGAAAAGAAAACGTTTTGTTGCACATACCTCTATCACTTTATTTTTAATATTTTCCGTTGCTCCAGTCGTTCCAGTCGTAGTTGTTATCGTTGCCGTACCAGCTGCCACCACCCCCACCACCCCTATTATTTCCGTATTTGCTACCACCCTTGTCATTGTCGTATTTGCTACCACCCTTGTCATTGCCATAGTTGCTGCCACCTCCACCTCCACCGATACCACCACCGTTACCGAACAAGAGGTTTATGATGAACATGAAAACAAACACTGAAAAAGAAAATGGCGGGAACCTCCATTAATTTGGGAATATAATAGTTAAAGTGAGTATGCACGATTTAGTCAAATATTTATGAATTTATATAAAATGTGAAAAAAACTTATTATACATATATTTCAATATAAATTAAAATAAAAATTAAGAAGAACATGTGTCGAAAAATGCGAAATAAGCCAGATTATTTAATTCTGAAATCGAAAATGTCTTAACAGTCGAATTCGAAAGCATGCATGTACGATGTGAATCTAAATTTAGTTTGAGTGCAGATTCGTTCATACGACACACAGACACAATTTTGTTTTACGGATCATTTTAATTTCCTGCAACGATACCTATATATACGACACACGAACTCTAACTCCGATCCAAATAAAAAGACGAATGCTTCGTTTATTGTAGGAAAATATGTACGAAATATCTTCGTCACAATCGGCTCGGAGCGCTATTTTGTCTTTGCTGCATTTTATAAAATTCGTCTTCAATGTATAATTTGTCTTGCCTATTTTGTGTTATTGTAACATATTTTTATCAATATATTGCAATTAAACACATATAAAAATCGTACATACTCACTCTAATTTCTTTCTCTTAATTTCTTAAATTTACTTCACACGTATAACAAGCTTGCTAGAATACTCAAGCTGTCAATAGGCACTATATAAATTATTAATTTATTCATTTATCATATACATTTTACCAATATGCAAATACAATGTAATAACTTTTATTATATATTATAAACATTGATGGTGTTCAGAAAACCATTTATTTCTGCAGTATCATCAATGTAATGATGTCGTCAAACATATGTTTATATGTATAAATATATGTGCATATATATATATATATGCATGTTTGCATCATAAGACACTGACATTCGATGAAACAAGACACATCACAAAAACTCAATACAAGTTGAAATAATGAACATGGATCAAACCGGTTTAAGCCAAAAATATGTTTACAATTCGCCGAGTTAAATAAATAATAAAATGTTTGAGACCAGTCAATTACAATGGTAAACAATAATCTATATATTGAGCGTATTAACCAGATGGATGGTATCCTCAAAAACGTTGGAACATTATAATGGAAAAAGAACGCAATTTGAAAAACAGAGCTTGCTACGCTTTCATGCATTGTTATTCCCTCTTAACAAATAATCTAATAACATTATGTAGCAATTTAAGTAGCAGTTTTATATTGTTTAAATCGAAATACACATGTGTGTGTGTGAGAAGTGTTCTGAAATACGCTCAACCGCTTAACGTCACATTATTTTCTGGTAACAGCTGAAATACCTGTAATTTACAACCGGTCAAACCATTAAAAGAAACATATATAATAAACAACCGTTCACGCCTGTACTTACGGAAGATGAGGATTCCGAAAATTCCACCCATTCCTCCGCCGCCGCCAGCACCGCCTAGACCTCCCCCACCTCCGTATCCATAACTGCCGTATCCAACGGGCATCCCACCGCCACCCCCGTATGCGCCACCCCCATACATATCCATGTATCCAGGAGTTGCAATGACGGTTGCCATGAGCACCGTGCTGATCACGCACAAAGAACCGATAAAAAATACTCTCATGATTGGACCTTCTCTGTATATCACAGTGTCCTGAAAGAGAAGATTGGAAATTAAATGATGTGATAAGTACGACTCTGCCCTTATGACGAAAAATATTAACTATAAAATCTATAACGGAACACTATAAACAATATACAATTGTTTTCAATTTTCACCTCAATTATGTTAAATTGTTATAACTCAATGCTTATTGTTGATGTTTTAAACTAAATTGCATAATTTTACTATCACTAAAACTCGGCATGACAAAATTATGCAATACTCGCGGGTTGGATACCTTTCCTGCTGTGTACCTTCCAAATTGCCAAGGCAGAATGCCCTTAAATAGTGTCGATCGTTTGTTTCATTCCCATCTAGATGTCTGTGGCCTAGAGCGCTTATCGATTTTATTTAATATGTATGGCTGATACAGGAGGCAGACCACAACTACGTTATAACTATGTTTTTATCACATCCGTCCGTCCTCTTGTATGTGCGTCATACGACTAATGTCGACCAGTACTTTGTTGTCGAGTCTAAATTGTTTTATTGATATGCACAAAATAAGGCAAGACATATTCATGTCTATAATTCAAAGTTTCAAAGTTTCAAAGTTTATTGGCAATCCGGCATTCTGCTTTTGGCCAAGTACATATATACAACATGAATATGACCAAGACAGGGCATACAATTATACGATTTAAAGAAGAACAAATATGACAATCATAACAAATAATATTTAGGACTATTAAATACATTTATGTTTGTTAACACGCAATTATACATCTGCTATAATAAGTACTTTTCTTTATATTTGCATTTTTCATTGTGACTGGCCAAAATATTTCTATACTTCAGAATCAACTTTTAGAGAAATACATATTTAATGATTGTTATTGGACTTCATAGCCTAACATTATGGTTGATACATGTATACACTAGACATTGAACTTTCATTTCCCGAAAATGAAGACATTAAGGGTTTGTTTTGGTGTAACACCACAATACGTGGTGTCTCAAGATCGTGCGTCACCTAAAAGTACATCGTCTGGAAGTCACGTGACACACAGCAAAGCTTAATGACTAGACCATTCTGGAAAATAAACTAACCATAGGGATATCCTTCATTTTGTACAATATATTTCATTGGATACTTTGTAATAACTTTTACAACGAGTTTGAATCTTCATTAAGTTATTCATTTTATGAAAAGCTTCCTTTTATGTTCAAACACTATGAAAACAAGTTTTATAATAAATTTAGTAAAACTGTTATTTACTTTTACAGTTGCGAAACAGTAATATACCTTTTACATGCATATGAATAAGTCGAAATTAAACCTGCATTTATGATCTTTAAAAAACTCACAATATTGGCGTTAGTTGATGGAAGATTCCTATTTGTTTAGAACATATAAGAATGTATTGTTTTCTATCACTACGGAATCTAGCATTTAACAGTCAACAAAACGGCTTTTTTTTCTGGAATGGCAATTATCTGAATATAAAACAATATGATGATAGATCTCTGCGTCTTTTGAAAAGTCCCAATTAAAGTGAAAATTGTCAAAAATGGAATAGACAATTAAAAAAGATATATAAATATCTGGTAAAATTGTATTAAAGAAGTTTATTCTATATCCATATGCGAAAAGAAAGTATAAGATGTTAATGTTAAACTTTCAAACTGTCAAAATTTTCCTCCAAGTATGTCAGTTTATAAACACTAGCTTTTTATTTTCTATGTTTCTGAAAAACCAAAAAAAAATGTCGGACGCGATGGTTTATTCGCAGAAAGTCATTTTGGCAAAACAGGCGTTCGTCAACATATCACAAAGCCTTATCAAATCAAAGGTGTGGTAAATGTTATATAACGAAGCTAATGTACAACGGGCGACCGGTTTAATGTTTTAATCGAGGAGATGGCAAGTGGATTCCTTTTTTGCGAATTGTGTTACTTTTGCATACATATTTTTTTTCCAAACTGTGCCAGACAAGAGTTGGTGGAAAACGGGATATAAATTAAGGTTAACACGAACATAAATAATTTTATGCCAATTTTTAAGTCTTTTTGCTACACTTATTTTTATTATACCACTTCAACAACTGTTGAAACAATTGAAAACTGTCAAAAAATAAGTAAGCATACATGATACATTGATCATCTTATATGTTATAATAATTTCGTTTGATGATTCGTTCTTGTTTTATATTTGGGGGCAAATAAGAAAAAAAATACCTTATTCAAATGGCATTAAAAAAACCTTTGTGGAAATAGCCTGTGAAATTAAACGGACTAAAGGAGACGATCTTAATGTAGATATATCATCATCATCATCATCGTCGTCGTCGTCATCATCATCGTCATCATCATCGTCATCATCATTATCATCATCATCATCATCATAATCATCATCATCATCATCATCATCATCATCATCATCATCATCACCATCACCATCATCATCATCATCATCACCATCATCATCATCATCATCATCATCATCATCATCATCATCATCATCATCATCATCCTCATCATCATCATCATCATCATCATCATCATCATCATCATCATCATCATCATCATCATCATCATCATCGTCATCATCGTCATCATCGTCATCATCATCNTGTGATAATTATCAACTTTGGCGTTAGAAGGTCATTGTGACATTATGAAAGTATTTGTGAGGTTACTTTCATAATGTCACAATGACATTCTAACGCCAAAGGTTATTAATTTCACATGAAAACTCGTGAACATGTTGTTTTTACTTGTAGCTCAGCAGATTAAGTCTATAAATCTAGAAATCTTTCAGTTTATGATGCAAGCACCAAATTTGGCACGTTTACTCTTCAGTAACTATAGATTTGATAAAGCACGTAAGCCAAGAAAAAAAATAAAAATGGCGTCCGTTTTCAAGATGGCCGCCGTCAGGATTGAAAAATGAAAAAAAAAACATGAAACAAATTATCTGAAAGGTTTTACTGCTGTGAATATTACTTTATTTGGATTTCGTACACAACATTTTGACTTGTTTGAATTTAAATTCAGACAATGTTTAAGTTTAATATAGTACACACAAATCCAACATGGCGTCAAAAATAGCCGCCAAGATGGCCGCCAAAACCTATTTATGACCATAACTATGTAACTATCCACTCAAATTTGATAAATTTGGTGTCTATACCCAGATTTCAGGGAGCAAAGAACACATTTATATCATCAGAAAAAAAGAGTTTAAGTTAATAATGTCACACATAAATCCAACATGGCGTCCAAAATGGCCGCCAAGATGGCCGCCAAAACATATTAATGATCATAACTATGTAACTATCCACTCAAATTTGACGATTTTGGTGTCTATAGATCGGTTTCAGGGGGCAAAGAACACATTAAGATCATCAGACATTTTTTAAGTTTATTATATATCACACAAATCCAAAATGGCTGCCACGATGGCCGTCAAAACCTTTTTGTGATTATAAAATATAAATATGTAACTGTCAACTCAAATTTGACTAATTTGTTGTCTATTCACAGGTTTCAAGAGAAAATAACACACACATATCACATCTATATCATAAGACAAAATGTAAGCTAATAATGTTACACAAACATCCAACACGGCGACCAAAATGGCCATTAACACAATACGAAGGACCACAAGTCTATAACTTGTTACTCAAAAGTTATGGTTGTAATGTAAAACGCCATAGTTTAGGAGACAATGAACACTTTAATCGAGTTGAGGTTATCACTAAGCAGTTGAATAATCATACAATCCAATTTACGACATTTGGAAGAGAGAATGAACTAGCACATGACTTCATGATAGGATCAGGTTCTACTAACTTCTGTAGACTTCATTTTTTACCGTTGCTAAAAATCATTGAAGATTAATAACAGCCTGAATAAGCATGAGTTCTTTCAAAAGGTTAATATTATACACGTTGTGTTCCTTTGACTATTTATTTACATCAAAGCAGAAGTAGATGGTCTTATTGTCCCTTTCGGAGTAATGCAGGATCTAGATGAGCAAATCTGTATCTTCGCCCACCAACTGTGTGGTGCTACGACGGGATCGTTATACTGTTTCTTTGACAATTTCAACGTCTGCATCCCCTTAAGACAGAACAACATAGCATCCCATTTTAGTCAGAGTTGTGCTGATAAGAGCAATCATGCCGGCCTTGTTTCTGTCACGAGACAAAAAGTATTTATTTTTTACATGAACATTCTGTTTCTTTGGTGAAACTCACAATATGATTCACGTTTGTTTCATCGTCTCTGGTGCGTGTTGTCTTTGTTATAATGACCGTCTTCGTAGCCATCGAACCCAACTGTCGCTTGTCCATAATGCATTTTCTCTGAATCTACATAAGACTCGGCTATTGCGTTATATGAGTCGCCCTTCTCCATGGTCAACGATGCAGCAAAGTGCCACCATCATGCATCTGTTTCATGAATACAGTTCATCTCAGCCTCACATGATGTGTCTACAGCATACTCTCAAATTGCATGAGCGATCTGAGGCTTATCTGCTGTACAAAATATGTTATTGGCTTCAAAGAAGGCAGCAGGATGGGAACTCAGTTCAAAAGACAGTACGACTGCAAGGGAAGGATCTCCAGGAGGAAATCCCCAGAGCAGGAAAAAAAGCACGGTCAGAAGCGATCTTAACAGCCAAGCTATTCCCAAGAGCTTTGGCTCTGTATTTTCTCGTGAATTTATAAGCAAAGACCGACTTTCCTATGGTATCTCGTATGATCGTTTTCCTAACCGCTTCAACTGCATGAACATTCACATCTGACCCAGCCACTATCCCATTGACCATGTGTCTCAGAGTAGGGTTAGCTGTGTATGGAGAGCAGGTTGTAATCTGTGTCTGCATTTTCTCTAAATCAGAAGAATCCTCTTGGATACACGCCTCAGTTGAATCTTTGTGTTGTGGAATTTTAGTATAGGTCAGGTCTGTGAAAACCTGCATCGCACTGTTGTGCTCGGATGATGCAGATAGGGTCCAAGGGGTTTGCATTTCCTCGGCCATTTCACTGCAGCGAGTTAGACCACATGTGCTCTATAAACACATCATTAATGTGTGCTCAATGACAAGATCACGTCCAAGCCCAGCCCAGCACTAATGACTTCTACGAACAACGTGACAACCAATACCGAACTTTCGATAAACGTCTGGGTGCGTTTCCTCTAGGTTGCTTATTTTCAGCAAAGATGAATAGCAAATCGCGCACTGCCTGCTAATGCATCAGCCAACACCCAGTGCGATATGCTTTAGTCAACACCCTTGAATTGTTAATCATAAGCTGATAATTCAGCCATACTATGCTTGTCTTTGAGGTCTGGGCAAGTTCATTTTTGTTCTCTCTCTGTAGCCCTCTCGAGTCTGATAAAAATTGCATAACATGTATCATCTGCTAGCGTCATTTTGCCCCTAAGAAGGGAAGAGTACAAATCCTTTGCATGATCCAGCAGTATCTGAATGTCTGGATCTTTCTGGGTCATTTCGGCTGTAAGCTGGCTGTGTATGCACTTTTCAACAAGAAGATTGGTCCCGTGAAGCCCTCTGGACAGTTTTTCGTGTCACAATGTTCACAATTTTGCGCATTTTCTCTATAGACAGCCTCAAGTATGTTTTTGAGAGCGGTTTCTTCCATGAGGGAGCCTTTGCCCCCCCCCCCTCCGCATGTTCATACGTTTATGAAACATCCCAAATTCTAATCAACACTTTAAACTACTTTGTGGCGCATCAATGATGATTTCGGCAGCCTTCCAATACAAGGGTTGGTCAAACGGAACAATGGTGTGAAGGTTGTGGCAAGGTTGCAAACTAAGGCTTATGATCACAGAATGCACGCTTTGTCCCCATAGTACATATTAATCATAGGCAATAATTTGACTGACAACAGCCCATGGTACTGGTTTTTCTGGTGCAAGATACGCATCATTCCCTGCAAAATTCAGTGTTGCCTGAAGCTGAAAAATATCGATCCTTTTGTCAAAATCCAAAAATCGCGGCAGGTCCAAACTCTGGCGTTTCACATAACAAGCATCACGTCAAAAGTAATGGACTTGTGGTCCATCGTATTGTGTCGTTGGACGCCATGTGAGATTTCTGTGTAACATTATACACTTAAACTATGTCTGACAATCTTAATGCGTTCATTGCCTCTCGAAACCTCGGTATAGACAACAAAATCATCAAATGTAAGTGGATAATAACAAAATTATGATCATAAATAGGTTTCGGTAGCCATTTTGGATTTGTGTGTTATATAATAAACTTAAACAATGTCTGATGATCTTAATGTGTTATTTGCCCCTTGAAACCTATGTATAGCCACCAAAATAATCAAATTTGAGTGGATATTAACATAGTTATGATTATTAATAGGGTTTGGCGGCCATCTAGGCGGCCATTCTGGACGACATGTTGGATTTGTGTGTACTATTGTAAACTTAAAAAATGTCTGATGATCTATATGTGTTCTTTGCCCGTTGAAACCTAGGTATAGACACCAAATTCATTAGATTTGAGTGGATAGTTATGATCATTAATAGGTTTTGGTGGCCATCTTGGCGGCCATTTTGGACGACTTGTTGGATTTGTGTGTAATATAATAAACTTAAACAATGAATGATGATCTTATTGAATTTGAGTGGATATTAACATAGTTATGATCATTTATAGGTTTTGGCGGCAATCTTGGCGGCCATTTTGGACGCCATGTTGGATTTGTGTGTATTATTGTAAACTTAAACAATGTCTGATGATCTGTATGCGATCTTTGCCCCTTAAAACCTAGGTTATACAACAAATTCATCAAATAAGTTATGATCATTAATAGGTATTATCGGCCATCTTGGCGGCCATCTTGAAAAAAACAAACTTTTCGGAGGTCCGATTGTGGTAAACTTTTGATAAGTTTTAAAGGACCTTCTACCATACCAGGATCAGTTAAAATACCTTTAGAAGCAATGTTTTGGTGGTTGAAGGTATTTATTTTATATATTGACCCTACTAGTACTTCTTGCTAAAAACAGAGTATTGGCGGCCATCTTGAAAAAAATGCCGCCATTTTGAATTTTCAAGTGGCTAACGTGCTTTTTGAAGAAAGGGGTACCTAAAGATAATTTATGCCAAATTTCATGCTTGCATCACTAAGTGAAAGATTTTTTCAATAATCAGCCCAATACCTGATATTTATTTTACATATAATTGATCTTCAAAAAACATTTGTTCACTTAGAATTATCATTATCACGAGCAAGCCCTTCTGAGTAATAGTGATGCAGACTTTGAAAAATATTCCGACTGAATTTCTCCGCCAAAGAGCATTTATAAATCGTCCCCATGGTGCAAAAATATACCATATGACGTTGAAATGGTACACATTTTGCACCAATGGGATGAAATATCCTAATAGTAAACACTTGTCCTTGACGTTCCGAGAATACGTTGACTTAATGACGTGTTAAGATAAACGATTTAAGTCAATATGTTCGGTTTTTTATTTTATCTTTTTCGAGGTGTCGAGACGTCTGTGACGTCACCTGTTGACTTAATATGAGTTGTTGCACACGACACAGACAATGACAGACGAAGGTTGACTATAAAAGAAAAGCAGTAGACGATAGCGATACAACATTTTGGATAATATAGAATACAGTTGCGTAAGGCAAGCTGTATTTTACATCACTTAATTCTGAAATTACAATTTAATAACACATTAAATAAAGACAACTATTCAGTAGATGAAGTTCATTTAATACCTTTATTTGTTAAACAGTTTTGTATTATGTTATGATTTAACAATATGTGCTCTACTCTAGAGACGACCTGTGTATTATCGTGCTTATATGTGTCGTGTTCTGAGAAAACTGGACATAATGCTTGTGCGTAAATTGTCATCCCAGATTAGCCTGTGCAGTCCGCACAGGCTTATCAGGGACGACTATTTCCGGTTTATATGGAATTTTTCGTTTAAATGAGGTCTCTTCTTAGCGAAAATCAAGTTAAGGCGGAAAGTGTCGTCCCTTATTAGCCTGTGCGGACTGCACAGGCTAATCGGGGACGAAACTTTACGCACATACATTATGCCCAGTTTTCTCAGAACACGACACATATGTGATTCATTTCAGGTTCGACAATGAAGCTGTTTCTGCTTGGCGCTGTCAGTTTGCTGGTTGTGAGTATCTTAACGACGGCCTCAGCCTACGGGTATGAAAAGACGGGAACTAATATTTTTTCGATCCTGATTTTCGGTAAGTTATGACATGCATACATTTTATTATTTTGCCCGTATGTTTGTTTGTCACCGAGACAATTGCGAAAACCTTTAGATTGGTAAAATGAATACTTTATAACAATTTTGTGGTAATCTTGATGAACGTCTGGTACTAGTAGTATGCCTACAATTAATTAGGAGGAAATGTGCTCAATGGAAGCTTAACAAATAATAATAACATTTTAAGCAGCATTCGTGTGTAAACGTTTATCTTGTTAATTTTATAAATCTGAAACATTTTATCTTAAACATTTTTTCAACAACCATCTACGAGTAATATATGGTGCGAAATACTTATATAATGATTATGTCCTTGTAGCTGTTAGTAAGTATGTATACATTTTAACAGTCCAACCGCATATGTCGTATTTATATGAGTCACGCTCTGTGAAAGGGGGGTTTAATGCATGTGCGTAAAGTGTCGTCCCAACTTAGCAATTGCAGTCCGCACGGGCAATTCAGGGACGACCCTTTCCGCCTTAACTGGATTTTTGCTAAGAGGAGACTTTCTTTAAACGTAAAATATCAAAAGCGGAAAGTGTCGTCCCTGATTAGCCTGTGCGGACTGCACAGGGTAAACTGGCACGACACTGTACGCACATGCATTAAACCCCCTTTGCACAGAGCGCGCTTCATATCTATTTCAGTGTGCGTGTTTATAATAGTCATTAAAATGATTGAACCTAAGGGAAAGGGAAAGGGCGTTTCATACTACCGCTAAACGTATGTACTAATGTCAAGTTTATATATTTTATTTCGTACTTCACATTGACATTAAGTTATTAAAAAAAATGAGCACAACGCATTAAAGTTCAAGTCAACAATCTTTAAAAATGTTGCTATTTAAACATTTTAAAAGATTCTCAATCTATAACACTTTTTTTCTATGTTTTATATATATTGCAATCAACAATCTTTTTGCAATAAAAAATAAGGTTAGAAAATACCAATTTATTTATGCATTGATTATCATAGCATGGATTTCAATAATAAAATAATAAAACATTGATGTGAACATTGAGATTCGTTCCAGATTAACATTTTAACAAAATAATTGAATTGATTAATGACAATAGTCAGTGGCATATAAATTTGTAAAATTTGTGACATTAAATTGCTTTTTATTATTATTTCAGACGACAACTTCTGGAGTGAACGGCCAATCACCACGTGAGCTGACGCAATTAAACTGTTCATATTCAGAGTATCAATAAAGTATTGTACTGAACATGTGTGTTATGCATTTTATTTTATTTTTTTCATTTTAAGCTTGCATGTGTTTAAGAGAAAGATAGCAATTACAATCTGTGATGGGCAGGTTTCAACAGTGACAATAATCGTGATTGTCGATTATTATCCATTATTGTCACTGTTTCACTGGCACGAGTTTCGCTATCTCCCTTAATAGTTATTGAAACTGTATGTGAACAGAGCTGGACAAAAAAATAGAGAAATAACGTTAGTGTCATTATTTCGGCGAAATTAACTATGCGACAAAATGGTGTAAAAGCAAAAAAGATAGAAATGTTTCGCTAGATTATAGAGGCGACGTAAACACGATTTTTTTTTTCACTCCACTCGTTACCATATGAGTCGCGCTATGAGAAAAGGGGGTTTAACGCATGTCAGTCAGCACAGGTTTATCAGGGACGACAATTTCCACTTTTAAGATATTTTTCGCTTAAAGGAAGTCTCTTCTTAGCAATAATTCAGTTTAGGGGGAAAGTGTTGTCCCTTAGCCCATGTGGACTGCATAGGCTAATCTGAAACGATACTTTAAGCACTTGCATTAAACCCCCTTTTCACAGAGCGTGGCTCATATTATTTTCCTGTATCACTCGTGAATCTTAATGGGTAATCTTTCGAAACAAACAACTAGACCTGTTCTAATGGACGACATGTCCGTCATCACAACACATAGAAAGTGAAATATCGTACAAACCACAATTTTCTGAAATCAGTATGTGATTCTTGTGATATATTGGTACTCAAATATAAATGTATGACCCCAAATGTAAGTGGAATATTCACAATACAGAAGATTTGCAACAAACGAATCAAATCAATTTTTCGATTCAATACATTGTAATATAATATTTATTTCATTATGAATGCAGAATATGCCAATAATAAGTAACAATTTCATGTATTGATTATGAAGCTATGTTTATAATTGGTGAACACAGAAAAACGCAAACATTTGTTTTCATCATTCATGTATGCGAACAAATAGGACACGCTGACCCAGGTCAATTCGTTTTATACCAGGTTACCTTAGTCACGGATAATTCCTCGTATTTGAATGTACATGGTGTAAACGTGGTATTTTTTACGGCGTTGACAGATTTTATCGTATTTGAATCTTTTAGTTCCATATACTATATTATAATAACTGAAACTCAGTGCTGAATCAGTTATTAAAATGTACAGGCTAACATTTCATTGTCAAAGTGTTCCGGTTTTGTCTTGGTGATGATGATGATGATGATGATGATGATGGTGGTGGTGGTGGTGGTGGTGGTGGTGGTGGTGAAGATGATGATGATGATGATGATGATGATGATGATGATGATGATGATGACGACGACGAAGACGACGACGACGACGACGACGAAGACGACGACGACGACGACGACTACGACGACAAAGACGACGACGACGACGACGAAGACGACGACGACGGTGATGAAGATGATGATGATGATATATCTACATTAAGATCGTCTCCTTTAGTCCGTTTAATTTCACAGGCTATTTCCACAAGGGTCTTTTTAATGCCATTTGAATAAGGTAATGTTTTTTATGCCCCCGAAGGTGGGCATATAGTGATCGCACTGTTCGTCTGTCCGTCTGTTCTTTTGAAAATTCCGTCACACGTTGCGTTTAGGTTTCGAAAAATGGTCATAACTTTTGCAATATTGATCATAGCAACTTGATATTTGGCATGCATGTGTATCTCATGGAGCTGCACATTTTGATTGGTGAAAGGTAAATGTCAAGGTCATCCTTCAAGGTCAAAGGTGAAAAAAAATCAAAGCGTCGCAGTATGGGGCATTGTGTTTCTGACAAACGCATCTCCTGTTTTTTTCTTATTTGCGATACATTTCAACAAAATTATCAAATCATTTAAATTCAATTCTTCTCTTTCAGGACACTGTGATATACAGAGAAGATCCAATCATGAGGGTATTTTCGATCGTTTTTTGTGCGTGATCAGCACGGTGCTCATGGCAACCGTCATTGCAACTCCTGGATACATGGATATGTATGGGGGTGGCGCAGGCGCATACGGGGGTGGCGGTGGGATGCACATTGGATACGGCAGTTACGGATACGAAGGTGGAGGAGGTCTAGGCGGTGCTGGCGGTTGCGGAGGAATGGGTGGAATTTTCGGAATCCTCATCTTCCGTAAGTACGTGCGTGAACATTTGTTTATTATATTTGTTTCTTTTAATGGTTTGACCGGTTGTAAATTATAGGTATTTCAGTTGTGACCGGAAAATAAGGTAGATGTTAAGCGGTTGAGCGTTTTTCATAAAAACTTCGCGCACACACATGTGTATTTGGATTTTAACAATATATATTTGCTACTGATTGCTACATCATTATATCAGATTATTTTTTAAGATGGAATAAAATTGCGTTCCTTTTTCCATTATAATGTTCCAACGTTTTGGAGGATACCAGCCATCTGGTAAATACGCTCAATATGTAGATTATTGTTTACCATGGTAATTGAATGCTCGCAAACATTTCATTACTTGTGTAAAACTGCGAATTGTAAACATATTGTTGGCTTATACAGGTTTGATTTATGTTTATTATTCCAACCAGTATTGAGTTTGTGTAATTTGTCTTGTTTTCTTCGCATGTCAGTGTCTTATGATGCAAACATGCATATACTAATTTTTGACGAAGATAATTACATTGATGCGATTGCAAAAATAAATGGTTTTCTGAACACATCAATGTTTATAATATATAATAAAAGTTATTTCATTGTATTTGCATAATGGTACAATGTATATGATAAATGAATAAATAAAAGCGTGACTTTTGAAAGCTTGAATATTCTAGAAAGCTTGTTTTACGTGTGAAGTAAATTTAAGCCGTAAAGAAATTAACTATTATATTCCTAAATTAATGGATTTTCTGAACATTTTCCTTTTCAGTGTTTGTTTTTATGATCATCATAAACCTCTTGTTCGGTAAGGGCGGTGGTATCGGTGGAGGTGATGGTGGCAGCAACTATGGCAATGACAAGGGTGGTAGCAACTACGGTAATGACAAGGGTGGTAGCAACTACGGTAATGACAAGGGTGGTAGCAACTATGGTAATGACAAGGGTGGTAGCAACTATGGGAATGACAATGGTGGTAGCAACTACGGTAATGACAAGGGTGGTAGCAACTACGGAAATAATAGGGGTGGTGGCAGCTGGTACGGCAACGGTGACAACTGGGGCGGCAACTCACATTATAAAAAATAAAGTGAAAGAGGTATGTGTAACAATACATTTTCTTTTCTTTCTTTTTTCAATCAATCTTAAATCACAATTTTTCAATCCGTAAACAAAAACTGAATCCAAATAATGTGAAAAACAAAATTCGTTGACAATCTTGATTGTTTTTTATTTAAAATAGTTTTAATGAAATTGATTAATATTGTGTTTAACACAAATTCAATCGCCATCTTTCATTCAATGACAATGTACTTTTGCGTAAGTATAACTTTTTTTGCATTTCCTTTTATATCTTAACTATTTTGTAGATGAAGACTAAGAAAGGGAGGGACGGGTGGATTTGGAACGCATATGATTTTGGACAACGCAACTCATTTCAACCAGCATTGTATTTGTTGTTTTGTAAATGATTTTTAATAATATTAAATGAGCATCCGAAGATTGAATCGTTATTCTTTTGTTGGTTCAATTATCACGAGCATGGTATTTAATTTTTGATTTGGTTATCAGTAGTCACATACTCTTTAATGGCAGATTAAGGCCTCAATAGAGGTGATTTAATATAGAGAAAACAATAGAAATAGACATTTGAATGTCTAGTAAAATTGTTTTATTATGTTTAAAGGTATTGTCCTATTCTTGGAAAGTAATTTTGAGGGCAACTTAAAAAGCATTGTGTTGAGTATTTGAATTAGAAATCTATCATGTATTCAACTAATGACAAACTAAACATCACGTGATGAATTCCACCCAAAAGTATTATTTTAATAATAAATACCGATGTTTACTCAATGTATTGTTTATGCTTCTAAATACTGTTTTATTCAAGAAGAGATTTATTAAATTCTATTTTTATTTTTCACAAAAGCGGGACTTCTCAGAGTATAAACATGTTTTTGATATGTTATACGCCATAAAATATAAACAATACAATGAAAAAAATATAAGCAAACAAATTTTTATTCAGGAAATGTTAACAAAAAAATAATTGATATGGCCTTTTTTATTTATTGAATGTTGATTTAATAATGGTGGATTTTTTCCATGCACAACCTTGGGTATGGCTTTTAATCCCCAACTTTCGATTTATATAATTGTTGTAAAATAAAACTAGTAAAATAGCATATTGCTGAAGAATATTCATTGGATGACGTAAATTGTAACTTCGAGAACACTCCATTCTTACAGAATTTAAGTCGTATGACGGCGCTTGCATTATTCTCAATATTCATAGGCAAGCTGGTATACAAAGAACAGAGTGCTAATTCTTTTTTACCAGCAACTGGCAACGGTATCCTACATAAAGACATAGGAAGGGGACAATGGCTGTAGAAATAATTGCATGACCATTACTCACATAATATGTGTCCAGAGCTCTACTGAAAGAGCTGGACAAATTGAGCGACTGTATAAAGCAAAGCAAACTGAGAAAAAAGACGAACACACAAATAATTATGCTATAATAATAACAGGACTGGATAAATAGCTAAACTCACAAGACACTGAACACTTGAACTTCATACGTTTCGCCATATGGGATTAAATGTCGGATAACTGCTTTCTCCGTACATTGCTGTATGTTTTTCTTTGAATTTAACCAAATAAAATCTTCATCGTCGGCTTTTTTCCAAAGCAGATATGACCAACAACGATGAAAAGGTTTCAGGCAATAGTGATTTCAAAGTTACAGAGGGCATAACATGTTATCACCAAACTGAGCCAGTCATTTTGGAACGCGATATAAATGCAAATTTTACAACAATGTTGTTTTTAAGTCAGTTGCTTTTCTCTTTTAGCTCAACATGTTGCTAATGGCAACGGTATTGTGCAGCAGGATAATGCTCATCCACATACTGCCATTCGCAACTTTTCTTTGACAGCAACCATGACACGAGAGAGTACGGGTTATTCAAGCACAAGCCTGTTGTCTCACTCTTTCTAGCGAAACACTTTTCTGATAGCAACAGTACCATGTAGTGAGTCCACATACTGTTATTCACAAACTTTCATTGACAACAACCATGTGGACGTGGTTGAATAACCAATTTTCTGTCTCTCTCTCTGTCTGTCTCTCTGTCTCTCTGTCTATCTGTTTCTCTGTCTCTCTGTCTCTGTCTCTGTCTCAGTCTCTCTCTCTCTTTCTCTCTCTCTCTCTATCCTCTCTCTCTCTCTCTCTCTCTCTCTCCCTCTCTCTCTCTCTCTTCGTGTTCCCGATTACACATGCATTGGACATGTTAAAGTCACGCATCGTTAAAGTTTAACAACCACTCCCCACCTCGAAGACTGCAAAAGCTTCGTATAAGCATGTGTTAGTCGACTGAGATCAAAACACTGCTGTGTAGAATTTGCCTGAGATCAGTATTCATAAAACGTATATGAAAATACTAATGAACAGACATTGCGGACAATAATTGTTCAGGCATTGCGAACATCCATTGTTCATTCTGCTGAGATCAAAACAGCGCAGCGCGGACATTGCAAACATCATTTGTTCATTCAGCTGAGCTCAAAACAACGGTGCGCTGACATTGCGAACATCCTTTGTTCACTCAACTGAGATCAAAACAGTATTGAACTGAAATTCCGAAAATAAAACATTTAAGTCACCTTAAAGATAACATTGCAGATTTCGACCGGATCTAAAAAGGAATTCATTAATGTTAGCATGTTTCAGAAATGCAATTGAATGCATTTGCAAACAATAGAATAATGTTTAAAAAGTTTTTAATAATTATAATAGGATGGAAAAAACCATCCCGGATTAGAACCCGGGACGTCAAGAGCAGACGCTCAAGTGCTATGTATTTTTCGTTGAAGTTGCATGTAGCCCTACGGAATGCATAAAATCCATTGGTTACCAACGATAGTTTTTATTCAGAAAAAAACACGATACATAAAAGATTCCTCGACCATTTTATATCAAGCAGTAATACCATTTGAAACCATAAGTTATATTGACAATATAAGTATAATGTTTGAAATGATTGGTCCTTGAACAACACTCTCTCATTTAATTGCTTAAAAAGAAATCTAAAATCAAAACTCTTGGGTCGAAAAATCACATTTCTGTGTTTGATTAAGAAAATTACTGCAGATATTTTGTTTAGATACTTTCGTTTCGATTCTACATCAACTTGATCAGATTGTACATTTACGGATGGCAATAGTTTATTTAGCACTAAAAAACAATGACTTGTGAACTTTAAAGATATACATGTATGAGTCACTAAACTTCGAAGAGATCAAAAACATATTATTTTTTTACAACAAAAATCAATCTTTATTGAATGGCCTGTTGTTTACGTTAATCCCCAGTCTCGAATAAGCACGGATGGACACGTCAGTCCCGGATCGATCCGGATCCCCCAGATCAATGTCCGGGACGATCCGTGGACGTTTCGGAATTTTAAAGCGTCGACGGTCTGCCAAAGACCATCACCCCGTTTACAACACGCTATCCATACGGACGAACCCGTACCAACACGGATAGTCCCGGCAGCAACACGCATTCAACATTCGCACACACGGAGTGTCCCGGACCAACACGGCAGAGATACGGATAGTCCCGGATAAACACGTACCAACACGTCATCTATACGGACCATCCCGGACCAACACGACAACGACACGGATAAACACGGCAGCGATAAGGACGAAGCACGATTATCCCCGGACAAACAATCATCTTTATAAAAGCAGGTTAATATTTGGTGATTCCATCAATTGGGCTGCCCGGTTAGCGCAGTGGTTGCTACACGCGCTTCTCACCTAGGCGACCCGGGTGCAATACCCGTTCACGGCAGCATGTGAGTTTTGCTGTTTGTCACCATACCGGATAGGTGGGAATTTCTCCGGATACTCCGGCTTTCCCAAACAGCACAAGACCACACTAATAGTTTAATATTTCACTGAAAATGCCTGGAAATTCCAAGTATGATTCAAAGTTCGTCCGAAATTTCGTGAGAGAGGAAAATAAATAATGTAGGAGTGCTGGGACACACTCCAGGTTCATACATTATGCAGCCTAAGGCGCGGAAGGGCCCCATTTACTCCTAAATGCACAACCACACACACACACACACACACACACACACACACACACACACACACACACACACACACACACACACACACACANACCTGGTCCTTTCAGAGGAACAGGGGGTCGACATGGCAGATTTGCTCACGGAGAACCATTTGTTGTACACGAAGAGCAATAAGAAATACAAAAACATGTCACAGAAGATAGACCTCTGGAATTAAAACACAGCAGAGCTTAATCTGGAGTCCGGGACTATGTTAAATACCTGGTACGAGCTCGTAAGGACTGTTAGACAAAAAGAGCGGATCTGAAATAAAAAAAAACATGGCTGATAGGCTTAGCTTACTGCAGAACTAGGTGCTGCTGACGTCTCACATAAACAGAATAGATGCTTAGGGTCTTGGATGGGGAATGTTTAAGCTCGGCGCATCGGATAAAATTCCTACGCTTTGCACGATAAACTTTCCCCATTCAATACACTGACCACCTATTCTCTATATCATTAAAACCATATAACCACAATGTGTTTTACTTAAATGTTTTTCTGGATTGTCAAGGACGCACACGGACAACCAATGCTTAAGCCCCAGTCCCATATAAGCACGGAGGGACACGGCAGTCCCGGATCGCCCCTGATCAAGAACCTGGACGAACCGGAAAAATCCGTGGCCTTTCGGGATTTTTGAGCGTTGACGGTCAAAACCATCACCCCGATGACAACACTGCATCCATACGGACCATCGCGGACTTACACGACAGCGTCACGGACTAACACGGCATTCATACGGACCAGACACGATCCGCGCCGGACCGAAAATAACTATAAAAGCAGGTTGATTTTCGGTGATTCCATCATTCTGCAATTAAATATCGAAGGTGTAACCTCATGCACATTGCTTAAACGTCAAAATACCACTTGAAATAAAGCGACGCAACTTGAACATAACAATTATTGCCCATGTCTCTCGTTCTACAAAAAGGGAGTACATCGCCTTTGTAGATATTTTCCATATGGTGTATTGGTAGCAGGAATAAAAGACCCCTCCCCCTTGACAAAAAATACCAAAGAAGTTTAAAATGCTTTCAATTTCAATTTCTTGTTTTTGCTGAATGTCCATTTTGTTCTAAGCAACGATGAAATATCAACCCCATATTTATTTTTAATTGTTTTATTATGCACATTGTTTATTATATGATCTACCATATTATTTCTACAGCCATTGTCCCCTTCCTCGGTCTTCAAGTAGGGCAGTGGCCACTTGCAGGCAAAAAGTATCAGCACTTTGAACTAGCTTGCCCAGGAATAATGCGAATAATGAGAGGGCTGTCATACGACTTAAATACTGTGAGAATGGAGTGTTCTCGGAGTTACAATTCACGTCACCAAATGAATATTCTTCAGCAATATGCTTTTTTACTGGTTTTATTCAACAGCAATTAAATAAATCGAAATTCGTGGATTTAAAGCCATACACAAGATGTTGCATGGAAACACATCCACCAATATTAAAATCAACATTTAATAAATAAAACAAAAGACCGTTTGCTTTTTTTTTACATGTTCTGAATACAAATTTGTTCGATTAGTTTTTTAATTCTGTTTAATGTTTATATTTTGTGGCGTATTACATATCAAAGACATGGTTTTACTCTGAGAAGTCCCGCTTTTGTGGAAAATAAAAATAGAATTAAATTAATCTCTACTTGGATAAAACAGTATTTATAAAAATAAAACAATACATTGCGAAAACATCGGTATTTATTATTAAAATAATGCTTTGTTGTCTGAAATTTATCACGTGATTTTTAGTTTGTCATTTGTGGAATAAATGATAGATTTCTAATTCGAATGCTGAATACAATGCTTTATACATTTCCCCTTAAAATTACTTGCCAAGCATAAGACAATACCTTTAAACATAATCAAACAATTTTACTAGATATTCACATGTATATTTCTATTGTTTTCTCTTAATTTAAATCACCTTTATTGGGGCTTTAATCTGTCATAAACGTGTATGTGACTACTGTTAACCAAAATCAAACATTAATTACCATGCTCGAGATAATTGAACCAACAGAAGAATAACAATTCAATCTTCGGATGCTCATTTAATATTATTAAAAATCATTTATAAAACAACAAATACAATGCTGGTCTAAATGAGTTGCGTTGTCCAAATTCATATGCGTTTCAAATCTCTTCGTCCCTCCTTTTCGTAGTCTTCATCTACAAAATAGTTAAGATAGTTAAAAGGCAATGCAAAAAGAGTTAAACTTACACAAAAGTACACAGTCATTGATTGAAAGATGGCGATCGAATTCGTGTGAACCCATTTATGCCTATTGGACTCTCCCATCTTTGTAAATTGGATCAATTTCTTTCCAAAATTAGGGATATCTATTATATTTATTTCTATATTTAGAATATTTCTTACAGAAGTTATTTAAGCAAACAGCGCAGACCCTAATGAGACGCCGCATTATATTTATCTATTTCCTCAAAGGTATTTCTAATAAAAAACAATCAAGATTTGTTACGGATTTTGTTATTCACATTATTCGGAATCCGTATTTTACGGATGGGAAAAATTGTGATTAAAGATGTTTTGAAAAGAAAAACATAAAACGTTTTGTTACATATACCTTTTTCACTTATTTTAAATAATTCCTATTAAAGAATTCCCGCTATTCCCGCTATTCCCGCTATTCCAGCTACCGTAGTTGCTGCCACCACCGCCTCTATCTCCTCTATTGCCGTAGTTGCTACCACCCTTGTTGTTGTCATTGTAGTTGCTACCACCCTTGCTTCCGCCTCCGCCTCCGCCGATTCCACCACCCAAACCACCGCCGAACAAGAGGTTTATGATGATGATGAAAACAAACACTGAAAAGGGAAATGGTCGGAACCTCCATTAATTTAAGAATATAATAGTTAATTTATTTACGGCTTAAATTAACTTCACACTTATAACAAGCTGGATAGGATACTCAAGCTGTCAATAGGCACTATATACATTATTTATTTATTCATTTATCCTACACATTGTACCAATATGCAAATACAATGAAATAACTTTTATTATATATTATAAACATTGATGGTGTTCAGAAAAACATTTATTTCTGCAATCGCATCAATGTAATTATGTCGTCAAACATTAGTATATGCATGTTTGCATCATAAGACACTGACATGCGAAGAAAACAAGACACATTACAAAAACTCAATACTGGTTGGAATAATGAACATGGGTCAAATCAGTACAAGCCAAAAATATGTTTACAATTCGCCGAGTTAAATAAATAATAAAATGTGTGAGACCAGTCAATTACCATGGTAGAAAATAATCTACATTTTGAGAGTATAAATCAGATGGATGGTATTCTCCAAAACGTTGGAACATTATTATGGAAAAAGAACGCAATTTGAAAAAAAAACAGGGCTCGCTACTCTTTAATACATTTTTATTTCCTCTTAACAAATAATCTAATATAATGATGTAGCAATTTAAGTAGCAATTATATATCGGACAAACCATAAAAAGAAACATATATAATAAACAAATGTTAACGCCTGTACTTACGGAAGATGAGGATTCCAAAAATTCCACCCATTCCTCCGCCGCCGCCAGCACCGCCTAGACCTCCTCCACCTCCGTATCCGTAACTGCCGTATCCAACGGGCATCCCACCGCCACCCCCGTATGCGCCACCCCCATACATATCCATGTATCCAGGGCTTGCAATGACGGTTGCCATGAGCACCGTACTGATAACGCACATACAACTGATCACAAACACCCTCATGATTGTATCCTCCCGTATATTACACTGTGGCCTGAAGAAGAAAAATGAATTGAATGAGGTGATAAATATTACTCTGCCCTTACGACGAAATTTATTTAGCATTAAACTCAATAACGAAACACCATAAACCCTTTACAATAATTTCAAGTTTACGTCTCAATTTCGTTATATTGTTAAAACTTAATTTAGCTGTTGTTTTTGTTTAATTACATATTTTGTTCTATCACTCAAAACATGACAATTAGGTAATACTCACGGTTCGGATACCTTTCCGTCTGTTTCCCTCACAAATTGCCACCAACAAAGAATGCCTTAAATAGTGTAAGTCGTATGTCGCAGGTGTCTATCTCAACCAGATATCCGAGGCCTAGAGCGCTTATCGGTTGTAAATCACATTCCCGTTCCATCCCTTATCTTTTTGATCTGATAATGTATGAATGACGTTTACGGAAGCACGCACCTACGTTATATACATACGTTTTCATCATATCCGTCCGTCCACCTGTATCGTCGTCATACGAGTAAAAAGTATAATATTTTATTTTAAAGGGACCTTTTCACGTTTAGGTAAATTGACAAATTAAAAACACAAATTGTTTCAGATTTGCAAATTTTCGTTGTTGTTATGATATTTGCGAAAAAACTTTAATACTGAACATCTACCATGCTCCTAAATATCCAGTATATTAATCTTTTTGGCGATTTGAAAACCTGAAAATAATAAAGCGTTACAAACGCGAAACGATTGAATAATATGAAGAGTTCTGATATTCTTATTAACATTTGTGGCATTACTAGGATCGATTATATAAAATTAAAAAGACACCACTGACTGTATAAGCACAGATGGCCGATTGGTTTAAGTGCTAGAATTTTACTCCAATGGTAAGTGGTTCGAGCTCAGTTAAGGATTACTTTCTTTCTTCCTTTTATTATATTATTGTTTTTTTTTTTACAAGAGCTATTTAGTTCCAATGGTTACATTTATCAAATCTAAAGCATTTAATGACAAACGACAATGCCAAAATATGTGAAAAGGTACCTTTAATGTCAACAACAGGCCATTTAATTTTATACACATTGATTTTATTGTATTAAAATATGTCTTTCTTTTCTAAATTTATTGACTCATACATTAATATCGTTTAAGTTCGCAAGTCATAGTTTCTTAGTGGTAAACAACATATTGCCATCATTAAATGTACAATCTGATCAAGTTAATGTAAAACCGTTAAAAGGAATTTTCTAACAAATCACTGCAATATTTTTCTTAATGAACATAGACATTTTATTTTCGACCCTTGAGTTTCGATTTTGGATAGCCGGTAAAGCAATTAAATGGGAGAGTGTCGTTTGAGGATCAATCCTGTCAAACACATTCTATATATTTTCAATTTACATCATGGTTTCAAAACGTATTGCTGATTTACAAAAAATTGGTCTATGAATCTATTAAGTTTCGTTTTCTCTGAATGAAAATTGTTTCGTTTTGTAACCAATGCATTTTGTGCATTCCGTGGAGTTACATGGAGCTGCAACGAAAAATTAAACGGATCATTCCTGTCGAGTAAGATGAATTTTCATAGGGAAGTTTCAAAGTTGTTCTTTGGGGTATATTAAGTATAAACGCCGAAAATGACTGGTAAAGGTAGCTGATACTGCAAATGATACTTCCACAATTGTTGGCTTTGAGGTAAAATATATAAAGATGCGCTTTTCTACGGTTTAACTATAAAGTCATTATTGATCTATGAGCCCTGAATTATTAACATAGAAATAAAACCCTTCAATGTCAATAAAAAGTTGAATTATTTCATGCGAATGCACCGGATTCTTCATGTGTTCGGTTCACATGCCGGATCATCCCGGATATGAACCGTGTTGATCTGTATGGAACTTGGACGGTAGCTACACGGACAATCCTGGATCATCCCGGATGATGCCATCGTTCCGGATCGTCACGGATCAAAACGGTAATTTTGAACTTCCCAAAACTACCATGTTGGGATCTCGGAGCTTCAAGGACATTTCCGGACGTTCCAGGACATACTAGGAACGAAACGGAGCAATACGACGGCTACATGGTAAACATGTCGGTTCGTGCCGGATATGAGCCTATTGATCCGGCATCTGAATGGGACTTGGGCGTAAAAGTTAAATATTCTAACACACATAATTCTGCGAATATAACAACAGGACTAAACACAGAGCTAAACTCAGTTGACACAGAACACTTGAATTTCATACGTGTCTCCAAATCATAGTTATTGTCGGATAACTGCTTTCTTCGGACATTGCTGAACATGTTTCTTTAATCAAACGTTTTTTTTTCAAAGCAGATATGACTAACAACGATGAAAAGGTTTCAGGCAATGGTAATTTCAATGTTACAAAGGGCATAACATAAAATCATAAAACTCAGCCAGTCATTTTAGAGCGCGATATAAATGGATAATTCTATATAAATAATGTTTTTAGGCCAGTTGCCTGGCTCTTTCTAGCGCTGGTTATAAGTCTTTGTCATGAGCGTTATTGTGCTTGTCTGAATGCGCTTTTGAATCAATGAGAATATTTTTGAAAATTGTCATTTCGCTAAATTTTAATCTCTTAAAAATGGTTAACCATTTAACGCATACATCAATATGTATATACATCATGGAGGACGTCTTATTTACCGTTTAATATGTATTCTATAAATACAATACACACGAAGAAACTAATTACACTTTAGAAAAACAATATATAGGGTAGATCATATAGTAAACAAAAGATGCATAATAAAACAATTTTTATGAAATTGAAAATAATACGGGGTTGATACTTCATCGTTGCTTAAAAAACAAAAAAAAAAACAAAAAAAACAACAACAACAAACAAATGGACATTCAGCAAAAAAAAGCAATTGAATTAGAAAACAATTTTAACTTCTGTGGTATTGTTTTGTCAAGGGGGAGAGGTCTTTTATTCCTGCTGCCAATACACTATATGGAAAAATATCTACAAAGGCGATGCACTCCATTTTTGTAGAACGAGAGACACGGACGTCTCAATAATTGTTATGTTCAAGTTGCGTCGCTTCATTTATGGTGCTATTTTGACGTTTGAGCTATGTACATGAGGTTACACCTTCGGTATTTGATTGAAGAATGATGGAATCACCGAAAATCAACCTGCTTTTATACAAGTTATCGTCGGTCCGGCGATGATCGTGTTTGGTCCGTATGGATGCCGTGTTAGTCAGTGTCGTTGTCGTTTAGGTCCGGGATGGTCCGTATGAATGCCGTGTTTTCATAGGGGTGATGGTATTTAAGACCGTCGACGCTCAAAAATCCCAAAAAAATACGGATTGTCCCTGTTCGTCCGGGTACTTGATCCGGGGGATCCGGGGCCATCCTGGATTACCGTGTTTCTCCGTACTTATATGGGACTTGCGCTCAAGCCTTGGTTGTCCGTGTGCGTCCTTGACAGTCCGAAAATACATTTAAGTAAAACACATTGTGATTATATGGTATTAATTATATAGAGTATAGGTGGTCAGTGTATTGAATGGGAAAAGTTCATCGTGCAATATGAAGAAGTGAAACTCCAGAAGCTGCAGCAGTATTGCAGTTTTATCATACACACCTCTGTGGTCCTTTATTTATGGCAAGGAACCAATTGCCAAAACGGTACAGTACGGCACAAAAGCTTAGGATTAGGCATTTTATCATATGCGCCGAGCTTAAACTTGCCCCATCCAAGACCCTAAGCATCCATTCTGTTTATCCTGAGGCTTCCAATTTGTGATTTTATTCTTTATTTTAAGCTTGTCTTGTCATGGATACAAATTACAATTTCGATTAAACACAAAGGCAACCGTCATTAGTTAGTTCCGGCATCTGGTATAGGCAATACAAAAGTCACGTGTCAACTAACCGTTTATAACTTAGTTGATCCTATACCCCTTTATCCGACAGTAAATATGAAAATTGGCAGGATAAAAATAACACCATGTTAAAAAAGGCAAATAAATCACATGAGTATTATAAATGTATACTCATAATTCATGCTGATCTGCCCTTCCCTCTCGCTATGTGAGACGCCAGGAACAACAAGTTCTCCATTAGGAAGTTAAGCCTATCAGCCATGTCTTTGGTTGCCGAGCCTCTCTTCTTGTCTAACAGTCCTTACGATCTCGTACCAGGTATTTAACATATTCCCGGACTCCAGATTAAGCTCTGCTGCGTTTGAATTCCAGAGGTCTGTCTTCTTTGCCGTGTTTTTGTATTTCGTATTGCTCTTCGTGTACAACAAAGGGTTCTCCTTGAGCAAATCAGCCATGTCGACCCCCTGTTCCTCTGAAAGCACGAGGTACGTCTTTTTTAAAGCCGCCTACCACCCTTGCTTCCGCCTCCGCCTCCGCCGATTCCACCACCCAAACCACCGCCGAACAAGAGGTTTATGATGATGATGAAAACAAACGCTGAAAAGGAAAATGGTCGGAACCTCCATTAATTTAAGAATACAATAGTTAATTTCTTTACGGCATAAATTAACTTCACAAGTGTAACAAGCTCACAGAATATTCCAGCTTTCAATAGGCACTGTATAAATAATTCATTTATCATATACATTATAGCAATATGCAAATACAATGTTAAAACTTTTAATGTATGTTTTAAACATTAATGGTGTTCAGAAAACAATTTATTGCTGCAATCGCATTCAATGTAATTATGTCGTCAAACATTAGTATATGCATGTTTGCATCATAAAACACAGACATGCGAAGACAACATTGAAGACACACCACAAAAACTCAGTACTGGCTGGAATAATAAACTTAAATCAAACCGGTATAAGCCAAACATATGTTAACAATTCGCAGAGTTACGTAAGTAATGAAACGTTTGAGATCATTCAATTACCATGGTTAACAATAATCAACATATTGAGCGTATTAACCAGATGGATGGTATCCTCCAAAA